>VUQI01032831.1:21104-48511 GCA_015106735.1 Paratilapia polleni | reverse complement strand
GGGAGGAAGAGCCTTCAGCTTTCATGCCCCTCTCCTATGGAACCAGCTCCCAGTTTGGATTTGGGAGACAGACACCCTCTCTACTTTTAAGATTAGGCTTAAAACTTTCCTTTTTGATAGAGTTTATAGTTAGGGCTGGATCAGGTGACCCTGAACCATCCCTTAGTTAAGCTGCAATAGGCTTAGGCTGCTGGGGGCTTCCCATGATGCACTGAGCACTTCCTCTTCCTCACTTTCTTTCACTCTCCATGTGTTTATACACCATTTGCATTTAATCATTAGCTATTATTAACCCTGTCTCTCTCCCATAGGTGTGTCTTTTTGTCCTGTCTCCCTCTGCTCTCTTCTGTTTCTCCTTATCCCCAACCGGTCGCGGCAGATGACTGCCCTCCCTGAGCCTGGTTCTGCCGGAGGTTTCTTCCTGTTAAAAGGGACTTTTTCCTTCCCACTGTTGCCAAGTGCTTGTTCATAGGGGGTCGTCTGATTGTTGGGGTTTTCTGTCTAATATTGTAGGGTCTTTACCCTAAAATATAAAGTGCCTTGAGGCGACTGTTGTTGTGATTTGGCGCTATATAAATAAAATTGAATTGAATTGAATTGAATTGAATGTAGTAGGACAGCGCGGTGCCTAGCACCATTGCCTCACAGCAAGAAGGTCCTGAGTTTGAATCCACCATCTGGCCAGGGCCTTTCTTTGTGGAGTTTGAATGTTCTCCCCGTGTCTGCGTGGGTTTTCTCCGGGTACTCCGGCTTCCTTCTACAGTCCAAAGACATGCAGTTAGTGGGGTTAGGTTAATTGGTAATTCTAAATTGGCCGTAGGTGTGAATGTGAGCACGAATGGTTGTCTGTCTCTCTGTGTTAGCCCTGTGACAGACTGGTGACCTATCTGTGGTGTACCATGCCTCTTGCCCTATGGCAGCTGGGATAGGCTCCAGCCCCCACCCGTGACCCTGAATAGGATAAGCGGAAGAAAATGGATGGATTGATGGATGTAGTAAATTATGGTCCACATTAGAGTCAAATATTAGAATGAAGCGTGGTTTAGGACTGGTCTAACTTGTGATTGACAAGTCACTGATGCATGAGGGTGTGGTGACCCTCAGCTTCTCAGGCAGTTCCACCCCTCACTTATCACATCCAGTCTGAAAACATCAAGATAGAGATGACAGAAGGATCACAATGGTGCTCCACCAAACAGCATGGCATCATGGTCACTTCTATCTTTTGCATACAGTCCATGATTTTACCTTTAACTTTTTGTTGCTTTAGTTCATTTCCTCATTAACAAATCAATAATTCATTAATCAGGCAGAAATTCCTGGCTGTATTTATTAGTCAGAGGGGAGAAAAGCATTTGAATGTTTCACTCACAGGGAGAAGGAAAACTAGAGGGGGGGAGAAAAGACAAAGAGATGCTGACCAATCTGAGAGTGAAAGAGAGGGAGGGCAAACAGTATCTTTCCTGGCACCACTGGGGATGAAAGTGTAGCTCAGGTCAGTCAAAGTTATGTTAAAAAAAGAGAGAGAGAGAGAGAGAAAATAAAAAATAAAAACTCTTTAAGAAGTTTGAGAAAAACGAGAATGAAATATTGAAGGGCATGTAAGCTTATTTTTTCAGTTTTTTCCTCCAGAGTACAGGATACCAGCTCTCTTTTTGATCCTTTGTTCAAACCCCAAAAACTGCTGAAAAGTATGAAACTAACCAGGACAGATTAAACTGGGGACAGCCCCAGAGGCTTCAGTGGTCATTACAGTCACAGTATGAAAGTGTCCGAAAGAACAAACATCCTCATGATTTAGCTATTTTTTACCTCAGCACCACTGGGAGTGCTGGCAAGATCAAAAACTCTTCAGAGACATAGTGTTGTACTTGTTGAGCATCCAAACAGTGAGCTATTAGTACCTCCACCTTCACAGTTAACAGTATGAATGTACAACATATTTAAAGGCACCATTATTTGCACATTTGGGTTAAAAAACATAACCAAAATCCACCAAAAGCTGTGAAAAGAACTGAAAGGTGTCTCATTACGGCCCTTTTTGAGTCCATTTTAAATATCTGTGACCTTTTATTCACCAAAATCAAGATATTTAGAGATATTTTCTCTAAATCGACTTTTCCTTTCAGCCCAGATTCCCCTCTGTCCTCCAGCAGTAGACCCAGGAGCTATTTGCATAAAATTTACATTATTCATGAACACTTACTCTGAGGTTGCCAATGACGGGGAATTAATTTTTGCCATTCATGAATGAGATCATTTAAAAACAGAACCTTAACTTGAAAATGACACAAGGTGGTCACAAAAGAGGTGGCACGTAAATTTGCATTATTCATGACCACCCACTCTGATTGGTTAGAAGTTTTATTCCACTTTCACCTCCAGTGAATCCAAATCATCTATTATGTTACTAAAGTAAAAAACATTTCCTTATACCAAATCAGACTATAAGAAGCTAAATATGAACTGATCGTTCAAGATGGTAAGGTTGTGTCAAAGTTACCATAAGCCATTTTTCAGTGTAGCTGAAGTTTACTAGCTTAGCTTTGGTCAATAATGGAGGGAAGTTTCTCTAAAAATTCTTTAAAGGCTCATTGCTTATGTAACGCAACTTACGTGACTAGCAACAACATTTCCAGTGTCCTGCTTTGCTTGTTATCTTTGGCTGCTAAGAAAATTCTACTACTAAGTCATGCATGCAACATCAGATTGAATATAAAATTTGGATGTAGCCATCACAATGTCATCCTTTGGTTTGTAAAATCCACATTTTGAGCCTCAACTTTATAACCATTGCCATCTTGACTTTTTGGAACTAGAGGTGACCACCAGTGTGGGTGGAGTCCTAAGTTAGCAGCTAATGGTAGCAAATGATCAGTAAACTATATAGACACGGGCATATACCTGCAAATTAGTGCTAAGTAAGAGAGTAATAAAATACTAGAATTTCACTCACCAAAACCGGAGCACACATTTCTTGGGCAGACTGGTAGTGCAATTAACCACACAGCAAGACAGATTATTTCCAATTCTGATTGTATTAAAATGCTCAAAAAGGCAGAAACATAAGGAGGTCTAGTTCAGTGGCTCGAATTAGCAGAAATGAAGCCCAGCAGAATGCCTTGTTGGCACATACCAACTGAAAGCATTTCCTACTAATGCATACATTTCAAAATATATATATATTGCCTTTTTTAAAAAGGTAATATATAAAAGATCTCACCTTGTACAGTTGTTGTCAGAAATTAGTTATAGAAACCAAAACTTTTTTTTTTGTATCAGGCTGTAAACATGTTTATTTCTGCTCTAAAGTTGGACTTTTTAACATGGGAGTCTATGCGGATTGACTCACTTTTGGAGCCACCCTCAAGTGGCCATTAAAGGAACTGCAGTTTTACATACTTTTGCACAGATTTCCTTTTGATGATACTTGGATGGACATGGGCTTCCTGGTGTGACATGGGGTCCACCTCAAAAATGCTTGCACTGAGGCTTGAGTTTCAAAATCTCTAACTTAATCAGATGGGTGACAATTAATAGATCTCACCATCTGTGAGATCTATTAATTTGTGATAACTAGCAAATTTACCTTTTATTCTTACTGTTATTTGTCTTAGGATTGGACCTTACTAACTTATTTGCTGTTCATCATGTTTTCTTTTATCTCTCTGAACTTACTTTTTTTGGACTCGCCATGACTTCATTTACCACTGCCGGCTTCTTGTCCCAGAACTCAACATTAAAGCCGTGAGAACATTCGCATGACATTTTAATCATCCAGCTTGACAGAGGCTGTCGGCTGATTCATTCACCTCATTATTCATGACAAATCCATTTGTATTTGTCAGAGGAGATTCTCTCATGGCTGAACAATAAGAGCGCAGCACTTTTTCTTTCTGACTTCTCAGTGAGGTTAGCTTTCAGAGAGGGAGCAACCTGAGGTTAAGACAGTGATCGATCAATCGACTGATTGATTGTTTGGCTCCTAGATTTCTCTGCAGAAGTTCAAACAGGAGATGGAGGTGGGTCAGACATACAGTAAGTGTCTGGGGATAGCATTGCCAAGGACAGTGCAGTATAAATACATATTTCTGTCTGCCTTAGTCTGCTTATATTAAAAGATTAAAAGCAGAGAGTGCAGAGCATTCCTTTAAGAGACAGCATACTCTGACACGTTGTGATTTCTGACTGCCTGTCACAATATTTCCTTTGAGCCCACTGAGCTCTAATCACTTTCTGATGCTCTTTGGTTCAGCTGCTGGAAGGTAACGAAGATCCCGCTGTTTTCCAACAGCTGTCTCAAAGCCTGTCTGGTTAATGACTTATAAATGACATGACTGGTTTCATTTCTTTATCCTGAAGATCTGATGGTAGCAGGATTATTTGAAAAATCAGCAATCAGTGTCTCCTCGTTAGAATCAGTCATTTGACAGATAAAAGCTGACATGTACCACTTTGCTATCTTTTAGTCTGGGGACTTTTTTTTTTTACTTGAAAAAATTTAACTTCAGTGTTATGATATTAATATTAACACTGTAAGGAAAAATACATTCTGTGGTTAACACAAGCTTTAGAAATGTTATATGTTTTGTTCTACAACATACTTTATGTAAATAAATTCACCACTGGTGAATTTTGAAGCTTGCAATTAAAGCTTGGGTTCAGAAAGTATTCAGACCACCTTCACTTTTTTCAATTTTGTTATGTTGCAGCCTGATGCTACAGTCGTGGAGGGGGGACTTTCATCTTTGCAAATCTCAGGCTCAGTCATGTTGGATGGGGACTGGAACAGGTTTTCATTGAGGATATCTCTGTACTTTGCTCCATTCAGCTTTCCCTCAACCCTGACCAGTCTCCCAGTCCCTGCTGCTGAAAAATACCCCCACAGCATGATGCTGCCACCACCATGCTTCACTGTTGGGATGGTATTGGGTAGGTGATGAGAGGTGCCTTGTTTCCTCCAGACATAACGTTTAGAATTGAGGCCAAACAGTTCAGTCTTAGTTTCATCAGACCAGAGAATCTTGTTCCTCACAGTCTGGGAGTCCTTCAGGTGCTTTTTTGCAAACTCCAAATGTGCTTTCATGTGTTTTGCATTGAGGAGAGGCTTCCGTCTAGCCACTCTGCCATAAAGCCAAGATCTGTGGAGGGCTGCAGTGATGGTTGTCCTTCTGGAATTTAGTCCCATCTCGAGACAGGATCTGTGGAGCTCAGTCAGAGTGACCATCAGGTTCTTGGTCACCTCTCTCACTAAGGCCCTCTCCTTTGCTTGCTCAGTTTGGCTGTGCGACCAGCCAATGGAAGAGTCCTGGTTGTGCCAAACTTCTTCTATTTGAGAATTACGGAGGCCACTGTGCTCTTAGGAACCTTCAATGCAGCCAGAGAAGGCATTTGCTAACAAGTGGCTAAATTAAACTACAGAAGTTGTCAGAGACATTTAACATCATCACATCGAATACAGGAGCTTAGTGGTCATGATGTAAAAGTCAAGCAACTGTGATGTAGTTTGTTTACAGCTTAATGTTAGTGTTTTACTTCTTTGAAACTATATTTGAAAATTATTTGAAACTATGTTTCAAATATCATAACAATTTATGTTCATTTGTGGAGATAATTTTCCTGAATGAAAGATGTAAGTATCAATCATTTATTACCCATAAATCTTATTTTCTGCTACAATGCAAAAACCTATGGAAAAATCCTGTTGGCTTTTTGTTAAGGGAACCTGGAAAATGCTAACTTTAAGGCTTGCCTAAAAAGAAACACCCTTTGGGGTCAGGTTGTCAATGCACACTTCTGCTGTAACATCCTGAGGGAAAATATTCTGCCCAAATGACCTGAAGTGTGGGGGCATATGATTGTCTGCCAGTATACAGTGAATTGAAAAGGCAGGAAGCCACAACACCGTCTTGGCTCATTAGCCAATGCATACCTTGGATAATCCTCCTTTCTGACAGTCAGAATGGTCAAAATTTATAAAATGGACTTCATGTTTTATTCAGTATGACCAGAAATGACTGAGCCCATGAATGAAAAGAAAAATGTTTACACAGGCCATTTTCTCAGAGTTCTATAGGACTGGAAGTCTTTTTGCAACCACAGCTATTGCTTCCTGGTGACCGTTAAAAAGAATGCAGGTATAAGGCATTTCCGTGCTGGCTTCAGACCTTGAAGCTACGTCCATCTTTTATATTGTCTATGGCAAAAACACAAGTGCTCCTCATCAGACTGGAACTTCCACAGAGCATTTAGTGTTGAAGTATTAACACAGAGCTGACAGAAAAGTTGGTGAAAACCAGCACAAAGACCACTTCATAGAAAATATGGAGAGTAGATACAGAGGGTACAATGTTACAAACCTGACTGCTCATTACTGTTGTTGTTACCAGCTGAAAAACAATGAACAGCTGTTTCTGGCCTGGGCAAAACTGTCACTTTACCATCATCATGTTCCTGTCCATTCATGCAATAAAACTTAAAATAATGTCCTTATCTCCACTCCTCAAAACTTGTATACTTTTTTTCTCATCTCTCCACACAAACTAAAGTCAGCTGAATGTAGTGTAAGTGCGTAGGAAAACAGGCATGTTTGATTGTCCCCTACATCTGCCTATCATGCAGATAATAAACTTATGTAACACAAGTACCACATAACTGATAAGGAACTGTAATTTAGTACTGTAATGCATTACACTGAAACACAATAAACCCAACACGGTAAACGCAAAGGGGGAAAACCACAGGGGTCAAACTCTAAACTCAATGGAAAGAAACCCCATTCCCCCCGTTGCTTTCACAGCAGATGGTTTAGTCTGTTTGGCCTCTGTATTTCATCCAGCTCCACCCTTGGCCCCCTCTTTTGTTTGGAATGACTATAGCAGCGGACAGGTAACTCAAAGCACAAAGAAAAAGTAATTAATGCACTTGGTATAAATCTGTGATAAAACATAGCAAAATGACTGTGCATGCCACCATTTAGAATATAGTATAGTGTTATAAAGTGGCCTCTTCCTGTTAAAAGGAAGTTCTTCCTCCCCACTGTCACCAAGTGCTTACTCAAAGGGAATCCTCTGATCGTTAGGCTCTTTTTTTTTTTTTATTGTCGGGTCTTCACCTTATAATAAAAATTGCCTTGAGTCAACTAATGTTGTCAAATGGTGCTATATAAGTAAAACCGTACTGAATAAAAAGAAATGTAAACCAAACAAAGTGTACTATATAACTCTGAATTATTCAACTGTGGTGACGTGGGAGAGTGCGAAAACATAATTCTGTATGTTTGATTTGTGTGTTGACTGAAGTGAGTGGATGAACATTACCAAATTTTTATTTCACTTAGTTGAAGAACATTAAGCTTTTTGTTGCAACGTGTGTGTGTCTGCATGAATAAAGTGAGATAAAGTGAGAACATTAAGTGTGGTGTGAACACTGTCGCTCATCAGTTCCCTGAGCCTGTGTTCGTTGCCACTCTCCTCGCTAAATTTGTTATTTTAGATTTCAGTCGAGTTTCTTGCCTCCCCCGTCTGTCACTCAGTCACCTTCTTTTTGTTTTGTTTTTCTTCTGAATAGTTTTTCCTTTTATTAAACCCTGCGGGGGTTTTTTGAGCCACCCACTCTTATGGTATGTTTTGCTGTTATTCTTCTTATCTCATTTCTTTTAGTTTAAATATGAAGCCATATATATTTTTTCTCTTTCTAGCATCAGGGAGGTGGTGCAGCTAGAAATACCCCAGAATTACTTATGGTTTCATGAAGATGTTGTGCTGATGTGAATATTTGTGTTAATTTTAATATTCTTCATTATCTGCCAAAAAATAAACAACAATACAAATAAAAAAATAATTTCAGAACCAATGAGAAAATGATTAGATGATGAAAATTGTTCTATTGGAGGTCACAGGTTTATAATGAGGCATGAAACCAGTCAGAATTAATTTCCACTGAGTGTTTGTGACAGCCGCCGTGGTAATGGATTATGATTGGTCCTTCAGATGTGCTCAGACTGACACGTGAAAGTGAAGATTCCAAAGATGTGTTTAATGAGACAGGGAGAGTTGGACTACTGCAGAAAATACCAGTAAAAGTTAATACAGCAGAATTTCTTCCAGGGAGTCTGTGCAGTAAACAAAGAGCTGAGAAGCCTTCAAAGAGTCACACATCTCCTCACAGGTTTCAAATTTTCTTCCATCTTCACTCAGTCCTTCAGTTCTTCGTGTTTGATGTCGACTATTGACACTGCTGTGGAATTCAGACAGCAAGCAGTGTGGGCGTGATTCTGAATGACAAACTCATTCTCAGTGAACATGTCAGCCCATTTCTCTGCATTTCTGTGGTATACAACATTATTCAGGCAAGAATGCCAACATGGCCATCTCTCATTAAAAAAACAAACAAACAAACAAAAAAGCTTTAATTGCAGGCCTGTGATAGGACGCAAACTCGCCATATATGCCTTCATGGACAGTCTTTGTGCAGTTCCTCCAATATGCTTGTAATTCTTGCGAAAATGTCTGAACCGGTCCAGGCAGACCATTGTTATTCCTTGGGCGTAAAATAATTTCATTTTTCCATCTGTCTGGTAATCTATTACTTGTCATGTTTCTGTGTGAAGGGCTGTTTTTTTTTTTAATCTAAACCAAGACCTTTTTCTAAACCTAATGCTACAGTCACACTAAGGAAAACAGTGGTTGTAAACTGCAGCACACCCAAAATTATTGCAATCATGTGCAATGAACTTGTGATCCAATTTCCTTTGAAATGGTTGCTGTCTTCAAAGTGACTTTGGTGCTTCGATAAAATGGCAATAAGGCAGACTCAGTCTGCTAGCAGTTTGTGTCTGACTGGGGTCAAGTTGCCAATTACATGCGAACTGTTTGTGATAATACTGCAATTAACTATGATAAATCTGTGAAAATTGCAAATCTGTTGCCACCTAC
Organism: Paratilapia polleni; assembly: GCA_015106735.1. Classification (NCBI taxonomy): domain Eukaryota; kingdom Metazoa; phylum Chordata; class Actinopteri; order Cichliformes; family Cichlidae; genus Paratilapia; species Paratilapia polleni. Next base: position 39,575 of record VUQI01032831.1, on the reverse strand, counting down.
CTATACGGAAATTCACATTAACTACTTAAATTTAAAGTCCAGTCAGAACCTCATGGACTGGAAACAGTAATCCAGAAATTCCTCCACAAATAGTGACGTAGTTGCTGGAGGACGGTGATTTAACTGCAAAATGACATACAGTAGGTGCTCTGCAACTCTTTGCAAACCTTTGCCAGTCTGTCTGAGAGTGACTGCAGTCAGTCTGATTTGGGCTGCAATTGTTTGGAGGCAGGTTGCCTTCCACCAAGCGATCTGTGCAGTCGCCTTGCGATTGAAAGTAGTTGCCTCTGGGCAACCAGTTGGTCGCCAAAACTACTTGCAACCACTCACCAAATGTGAAAAAATTCAGTGCAATCACCAGACAACCACTGATTTTTTTCTAGCTGCAAGGAGGTTGCCACCCATTTACTGTATGTCTGTGTTCTCAGTCATCCAGGTCATTGTAGCCTTGAGTGCTTGTAGTGTGACTGAGCCATAACAATCGGGTGAAAGCAAAAGTAAAAGTGTGTAAAAACTAAATGAAATGGTGAGTAGAAAGAAAAAAAATACTTCCTCCTTTTTGTGTAAAAGAAGAATCGGGTGATGCGTCAAACTTCCATTATAATTGTTATACCCATTAACCCTGATTTGGTTTTGGGATTTGTCAAGTCAGCTAACGCAAAGAGAGCCTGGCTATGTTGAACTTTCCTCATAATTCACCCCTCAGTAGCGTAAAAGACAAGTTGTTGATGTCATTGTTCTCAATCAAACCTGAGATACTGGCCATATTGGCTTTGTGAAATTTTACTTAATTAGCAATACAAAAACCCCATGTAGTTGTGTTTGGTTTCATCAGGCTTAAACCCTGAGGCCTCATGTGGCACATGGCTGTATAAGCCATCTGAGATTTTGTTCACGACAACACAGGGTTAAACTCATCGTAAGGCTTAAACTGCAGCCCCATCGATAATTGTTTTTGTGTGACCAAAATGTGCAACTTTTGTTTTCATTAAACTCTGAACAACTATCTGCTGAGCTCATTAACACACACACACGATGCAGTTTCTCTGCCATTGTTTGCTGATATAATTGTGTTGCTGTTGTGTTGCATTTTCAATTTAAAACAAAAACAAAAACATGCGAGTTGGATGAATAATTCATTCACCATCTGTGTGTGTGTGTGTGTGTGTTAATCCCTTCAGTTTTGCTGCTGATTTTCTTCGTCAAGCGTGAGAGAGTAATTAATCAGATCTGAAATGAGATTCTGGAATTAAAACCATAGACTGTGTGTGTGTGTGTGTGTGTGTGTGTCACCAGTTTGGCCCTAATGAATTCCGACAGGCAAATTATATGAGCTTCCTCCTCTTTATCCATCTTTTCTCCCAGTTTTCCTCTTTTCCTTTCCTCATTTCTTTGTCTTTTCTCTCATTTTTACTATTTGACAAATACACCAAATTAATTTTTGTTAGCCAATGTATGTGTCTTGCATATATAATAATACAGACAATAATACATTTTATGTGTGGGGCATTTTTCAGTATACTTAGCACTAGAATTAGAAAAATGTAATAAATTATATATCAAAATATAATATAAATGCTCAAATAAAAGCAAGTGGCAACATCAGCCTGAAAAATGGAGCCAAATGCTAAAGTGCCAAAAACTGCAGTTCCTCTGATGGCCACTAGAGGCTGGCACCAAAAGTGAGTCAATCCCCATAGACTCCCATGTTAAAATGTCCAACTTTACAGCAGAAATAAACATGTTTACAGCCTGCTATTAAAAAAAACAGGTTCGGTCTTTATGGATAATTTCCCCTTTCATAACAAAAAATATGAAGGGCATTGGATAGGTGCGCTAACACAGGCATCTGTAACCAGTCACTAATTAGCATCACTTAACTGGACCTCACCATTGTGTTTGTGTTGTTGTTGCCTTTTGGAGCATTTTAATGCAATCCCGTGACAAACATTATTGCTTGCTGTGTGGTTCAGCCCGTGTAAGAAGCATGTCCAATTTTGGTGGGTGAAATTTTTGTATTTTATTATTCTTTTACTTACATCTGATGGAAAATAGTATGTACTGATTAATCCTGCAGGTCATTTTACTGTTTTATCTTTAAATCCTCATTATGTAATCTACTGTGTGAACTGACAGAATAACATGGTTCCATTTTTCCCATTCAATAACTTATGTTACATCTTTTAATACATAAAGATCTGGTATTTCTATTTCTAATTTATGCATAGTACAAATAGAATGTGGTTGGTAATTCAGTGTTTTGATGTACTGAATGGTTTTTAATATAGAGCCTATTGTTTTTTTTCATGCAAGGTGTTCATTAGTCAGATTAATCTCATTAGTCCTCTTATTGGATGTTGGAGTGATTGTGGCATTTCCTATCTATGTATATAGTAAGGGAATGTTATAATTTAATAAATATACCAGCAGGAAATGAGACAGTGTGCAGGAGTTCTATGCAATTATTATTATTTCACTTAGCAGGTATCTATGTCTGTGTATTGTGCTAGTACTGATTATGGATGCATTTACATAACCAAGGTTGCTAAAAATTGCTGATAACTTAGCACTCCATTCTCTTTTCTAGATATGGTCTCTTCTGGCTGCAAAAAGCCAGCATGGCAGTGGCCAAAAGGCTAATGTTAAAGCTTCAAAATGTGAAGTCCAGAAACCCATTGGTGACATCATGGTGGCCATATCCATCTTTTATATATGATTGGGAGAACTTCTCCCTATGATTAAAAGCAGTTTATTCTCCAGCTAAAAAAGACACTGGATTTCTGCAGGGCCACAGCAAATCACTTCCACTTTTTTGAATTGTCCTTCTATGTCTCCATTTTGGAGAAATGTCCGCAGCATCCTCTGTGATCTGGAAGAGCTCTGCTGTATTAAACAAGATAATGAATTAAGAATGCTAATAATTGTGTACAGAAAAGCTTTGAATGGGAAATAACTCAAAAAAGAAGTACCAAAAGGGAAAAAATGGATTGATGTAATCTAAAAAACATAAAGTATGGAGAGAATTACATTTACACTAAGAACTCAAGTTAATGTCTTTAATGACAAATGGTCAATCTGCCTTCTTTAAATGGCAAAAATAAGATTAGGCTTTGTAATATGGGTTGTTATATTTCCTCTTTGCATTATAAAAGTTTACACTTTTTTGACCCAGGGTGAACATCCATGCATCTTCTTGGGGCACCCATCTGTCACAGGGCTAACACAGAGAGACAGACAACCATTCATGCTCACATTCACACCTATGGCCAATTTAGAATCACCTAACCCCATGCATATCTTTGACTTTGGTAGGAAGCCGGAGTAAACAGCAAACACCTACACGCCTAACCTCAAATTTACTGATTATCAGGTAAGCTTTTGCGCTTTCCTGATGTAATCGGACCACATCTCCTGTCTGTGATGCTGAAAAAGAAAGTACACTTCATTCACTGTTACATCCTGACAGATCCTGTCTCCGTGGTGCGGATAACTGATAATTATAAGTAATTAGTGAAATGACCGATGCTGATCAGATGTAAACTGTTTAGCTGCTCAAAGCAACAAATAAAACTTCAGTTCCTGCTGAATTTGGGCTTTTCGCCATAACTTTGATAATGAAATCCTGCACTCGGCGATACAATGACAATTACACATAATGATGAAGCGAAGGAGTCAGCCCAAGGTACTCCTTCGCCGCTGCTCAAGACTATTCTAGGATTAGCACATTGGCAGCGATTGTGTCATTTATGTACTGTTCAGCCCTCTAAAGCCTAAATTAGTGTCCCACAAATGTGTCTGTACGGGCTTCCATTTCCGTTTCACCCACCGCAAACGTGCTTCCATGCAATCCTCCAAAATCCCAACTGCACGCCGCTGGACACGGATGACCTATGTGTCAATCGAATGCTGATTGGTTGACAAGTGGGCCAGAATAGGGCGGGGAATGACAGTGGAGTTCACCAGGAACAGGAGAAGGCTGAAAAAAAACATCAAACATCAAAAAAATACAGCATGAAAAGCACAGACAGCGGCTGCAGTGGACACTTTTCATTGTTTTTAATACTCAGTTTCACTTCAACTCTTTATATGTTGTAATTTCACTCTTCTCTGCGGCTGGCTGACGGACCAACAATAGCACAAGCAAGAGTAGCCCACTGATTGGTTGTACCACATACTTTGTACACTGCCACCATCGACAACAGAGCTCTCTGCAGGTAGACGGGCTGTCCTTGGACTGCCAGTGGACTGCCAGCACGCTACCCCCACTGAACCATAATCTCAGCTTAAAGTGGTCTGTTAACTTTTGTTTTTGTTATTCTTACTATTAAATATGTTATAGGCTTAAATTCAAACTTCTCAGACATGAGACATTTCCTCAGAGAAGTTTGGATTCGAGGTATTCAGGTTTAAGAAGTTCATTTCTTGCAGAAAAGAGCCTTGGGCTTGGTGCCACTGGATGAGACATGCATAACAGGTGAAATGGGCTGTTATGAAAGCATTTTGTACCAGCTTTTCCTTCAGAACATTTCAAGGTGGTACTTATTGGATGTAATTTGGTGACGGTCGCATCCCAGGGAGCTAAGTGTGTGAGCATTTTCTTGTCGATCATAAAGGGAACCAATCAATTAACAAAGGAGAAGAGGTTTTTTTTGTAATTGACACAATCAGAACACTTAACAGACAGCAAGGGAGGGCAGAGAGTCTTGCATAGAGGCTAAGATTGCTATTTCTGGGAGAGATTTCTGAAGGATGTCTTGAGTTTATATTTGGGGATTGGGATGTCAATGTAGCGATTGTGAAATGGTCTGAGATACTGAGGTTGACCCTGGACAGTATATGTATTGTGAGACCAGCAGAGCAGACCAAATCCATGATGTGACCACAGCTGCAAGTATGGAGGGTTGAAGTGTTGTGGAGGGTTATGAAGATGAAGGGTTATAGTAGCTCCAGGAACACTATGGCATATTTTTGATGCAATACGGGAGGTGTGCTTGACCTGTGACCCTTTCAGTTTATTGTGAAAAAATATTCAGCTCCTCAGACTTGAGACTTTTTTTAGCCACAAGCTGTTTGCACCTGTTATCAGCCAGGCGAGGTGATGACACAGACATTCACACACAAACACACCCAGCATTGCCTCAGTTAGATCAGTGTATTGAGCTGTGAAATGACTTTTATTGGAGGACATTCGCTTATCCGTCACGCCAACATGCAAATGATTGCGTCTTGATTGCAATAACTGAATATAAACAAAGGTGAAATAAACAAAGTTTTCCCACCTTACTACGCCTCCACACTTGGCTGATGCATGGCAGGTACCTGTTAGTTTGTCCCAAGCTAACATTAACATGGCACACACTATGTTGAATAGATATCAACTGTAATTGAATCAAGGCTGCGTTTCACTTTCATGTAATACCACTTTCTACCACAAGATGGTGTATTCACTTAATGTAGCATCAAGTATGCCCTGAGTCCAACGTGAGAGGAAGAGGAAAATATTCAAGTGAGTGGGACAATGAACAATTGCTGAAGCACCTGGGAAGTGACCACCATGTACTCACATAAATAAACCATCCTTTGTTGTAGAAAAAAATTATAAAAATGGGAGTTAAATGAGAAGAAACATCAAAGTGGCACTCCACTGCTGGCACCAGCTCTCTCAGAGTTAATGGGATAAATGATCATAGTGAGTATTTTGCTGAATTCACCACTTTTCTTCTAGACTGGTAGGATAAAAGCTGTTAATGGTAATGTTTTCCATGTAGCAATAGCTTATAAAGAGAGCTTACTGTCAAATGTATCTGACAGTACCAATCTTATTTATTTGCTTAGCTGACTTTGAGTTGAAACATGTTTCAGACAAAATACAATAGCTATATGTGATTAGCTCTCAGCAAGTCATTAATGCTTCATAGCTATCTGCCACTTAATTGAGGGATCTCAGACCTAGTACTGAACTTTTTGTCTCTTACAACAGGGGTGGGCAACTGCACTGTCAGTGAAAGTTTTGCAGTTGTGTTTTGTCAAAGCAATTGCAAAAGGTACTCTTAAGTCTCGACTTCAGTATGAGTCTTCACTAAGAAATTGTTGGATTGGAGGGACTCAAGGCTTTTTGGTTAGACATGGGACTTGTCTTAAGACTTGTTGGTCTTCATGTGGGACTTGACTTAGGACTTTTTACTTTGAACCTGAGACTTGACATGCTTGACACTCTGTAAAGCACTTTTGGTTTCCTTTGGATATTTCCTCATCTTGCCTTTTTGGTTTTGACATGGGACTTGACTCAGGACACAGGTCTTAGCATGGCACGTGGGAGGTTTTGGTCTTTTGTATAGAGCTGGACTTGTTTATCCTAAAGTGGAACTTTGTGACTATCCACTGATTGAAACTGACTCAGAATCGATCGGCCTTGTTTTGTTGTTTGACTTGATATGTGCTGGTCTTCACATAAGAGGTAGGTGCCTCCTAAGTGAGACGTTTCAGGCATGTCCTACCAGTAGAAAGCCTTGGGGCAGACCTGGGACACACTGGAGAGATTATATCTCTCGGCTGGCTTGGGAACACCTCAATGTCCCCCTGCGTGAGCTGGAAAAGGTGGCCGGGGAGAGGGAGGTCTGGGCTTCTCTGCTTGGACCATTGTCCCAGCGACTCAGACCCAGATAAGCAGCAGAAGATGGATGGATGGATGGATGGTGTTGATCTTTATTTGAAAGCCAATTGTATTGCCAATGGCGAATCTGTTAAGTCCACCTTCTTTTATGACTGGGACTTGGAACTTACTTAGAAAACAATGGCTTTGTCGCCATCTAAACTGTTGAGTAAATCAATTTCAAAACTATCAAAGACTCAAAATACTTTTTGTCACCACAATAAGTTCTTATACCCCATACAGATCCAACAAACTACCTTATGCCCTTCTTTCTTAAAAACGATATTTTGTTCATGTTAAGAAACATTACAGAAAAAAACCCTTTTTTATTCTAATTAGAAATCTGCTTCTTATTGCAGTGCCATTAAAATAAAAGCAAGCAGTTTTGTAAGCAATTTGACAGTGAAACATGTCACATCAATTCACAATCCAAGAATAGTGTCTGTTTAATTTCCATGTGGAAACTGGGCTAATTGGCTGTCAGTTAGCAAACAGAGAGCTGTCAGATCCACTCCCTGCTCATTTTAGGGAGATTAACAAAACAGTGTGCTCATACTTGCAGCAGGGGAGGAAACAACACACACAGCTGATGTTCTAATCCAGAATGACCTGCAGTGATTCAGGGAAACACTGAGGAAAATTTGATTTTAAAATTAATACAGGAAATTAAAACAGTTGGCGAGGCGTTCTTACCTGCCAGTTACAGGTCCCAGTGCAGTCAGATTTAAAGGACTAATACCAGGGTTTTAAAGTATCAGCAACAGACTTGATATTTATTTAAAGCCTTCAGCTCTTAAAAGTAAAGGACTGCTACTCCTGAGGATGTAGGCCAACTGTTTTTAACTACATATTCATCTTACTGCAGCTTTTAATACAGTTGACTATTGGACTTTAATTCAATTTTCAATGCATTCAGTTGGCTTCAGATACATTTAAATTGCTTTTATTCCTGATTTTCTAATGGGTCCTTGTGGCCTTGGTAACCTCCAATTCACAGTTCATGAATGGAATGCCTCAAGACTCACTCCTTGGCTTTTTAATATATTCTCTATATTCCCAATATTTTGCAGATAACTCCCAAATCTATTTCTTGTTTGACTCCAACAACACAACAAAATTGAGTAAAATCTGTGATGTCATGTAACTGTGAACAAATGGTACTGTGCTTCTTGCATGTTACATCTTATAATGACATGTGAAAACTGGAAATAGTTACAATAAGGGACATGACTAGGGTGTCTAGTGCTCTCCCTGTGTTTTGGCTTTCAAAAAGGGCAGGGATGTGTGCTCTCCCCAGTCCCCAGAACAGAGTTATACTGCCAAATGAAAATTACTGCACTTGGAATAGCAAGCCCGTTTTGACTCAAGTGGTTCTGATAGGAATATGTTTCATGATGCTAGGCTAGAAAAAAAAAATCAGAAATGTGCTAACAATGATATTATGTCCTTTTCTCTGTCTGTATTAAAACCCAGTGCAAGAATCTAAGTGTCGCTGACTATACTTACTCTGGATGGCATTCACTTGGCCTCCAATAACACAGTGAAGAATCTTGGATTCATTTTTGACCAGGATATGTCCTTCAATGCACATATTAAACAAATATATCAAACTGATTTCTTTCATCTGTGTCATATTGCTAAAATTAGAAGCATCCTGTCTCAGAGTGATGCTGAAAAGCTAGTCCATGCATTTATTACTTCTAGGCTGGACTATTGTAATTCATTATTATCAGGCTGTTCTAAAAACTCCCTGAAAAGCCTTCAGGTAATCCAAAACACCTCAGCAAGAGTACTAACAGGGACTAGAAAGAGAGACCATATTTCTCCCATATTAGCTTCTCTTCATTGGCTACCTGTTAAATCCAGAATTGAATTTAAAATCCTTCTCCTGGCTTACAAAGACTTGAATAATCAGGCACCATCATATCTTACTGGAACCAGATCCCAGTTTGGATTTTGAGACAGACACCCTCTCTACTTTTAAGATTAGACTTAAAACTTTCCTTTTTGATAAAGTGAGGGTTGGATCAGGTGACCTTGAACAATCCCTTGGTTAGGCTGCTGGTGGACTTCCCATGATGCACTGTGCACTTCTTCAACACTCCCCTCTTTTCACTCCCCATGTGTTTATACATCAATACTGCATGCCATTAAACTGTGCCTTCTGTCTCCCATAGTCTGTGTTTTGTGCTGTCTCCCCGTACTCTCCTTTTTCTCCTCTCTTTCCCCTCACCAACCTGTCATGACAGATGGCTGCCCTTCCCTGAGCCTGGTTCTGCCATAGGTTTTTTTTTTTTCCTTTTTTTCTTCCCATTGTCGCCAAGTGTTGCTCTTATGGGATTGTCTCTCTAAGGGCTCCAACATGGTTCTGCGATGGTCCTGTGCACTGCCTATGGGCAGCTTTGTTGTAGCTGTTTACCGTCACCAGCGTGCAATGTCACAAACAACTGGTCTGTGGGCTTCTCGTGCTTGTGTTGTTGTTAGTCCTTGCCAGCTGTGGAGAAGAGCAAAGTTATAACATACAAAGGGCTGAAGTGAAACTGAGTGTTAAAAACAATGAGAAATACCCACTGCAGCCACCATCTGTGTTTCTCATGCTGTATTTTTTTTATCTTTCATGTTTTTTCACACTTCTCTCATTTGTGGTGAACGCCGTCCCGTCTTGTTCCAGCCCACTTTTCCACCAATCACTGTTCAATCAGTGCATAACGTCATCCACATTGAGCTATGTGCTGTTGGGGTGTTGGAATATTCCACGCATGTGCAACATACTAATACCCTATGAGATTGAGGTCTGTTCAGTACTTACAGGTTCTACAAACTGGTTGCTTGCTTTATATTATATCTGTAACATATCTATATTTATTACACTGCATTGCAATCAAGTGTATTAATGTCTGTCTTTTATTCTGACTTTGTAAAGCACTTTGTAGCTTCTCTTTGAAAGGCATTGTGCACATTTATAATTGTTTATAATGTCATGTGATTATTTTCAGAGGTCAGGACACAAAGATTAAAATATTAAAGAGACAATAAAAACTGGGTGAATTCAGCAACTTTGTATTAGCCATTCATTTTGGCAGAAGTATCATGGGTAATACTCTTTGAGTAGCTCAGGGTCTATCCTCTCTTCTGTTCTCCTCCTCCTCAATATCGACTACATCATGTCCCAGCAGATATTCAGTGGACCTTGTTCAGGCAGCTAGAAGCTTAGTACTCAGTCATCCTTGCCACCACCTACAACATTAAGGAAAAGGCCAAACAAGACAGCATTTGCCAAGCAAACATATCTTAGCATCAATACCACCAGAACTCAGGAGGTGTACTACAATACACCTCCAGCATCAGTTTTAATAAACAAACAAAAAATAAAAATAAAAAAAATCAAGTTTGTAGTCCTCACTTAGGGAGCATTAGCAAGGATGCCTGGACACAGTCAAGGACACATTTCCAAAATATAGTGAATTGGAAATCATTAGACAAAAGCCAATGGTCACTCTAAATAACAGCAAGCTGGACTTCCTCAGTGCTAATGGTATACTTAAGATGATGTATAGATGGAAGCAGTTTGGCCCCTCGATGCAGAGTGATAAATAATAAAAGATACGGAAGCAAGACAGCTCCCAGCACACACAGTGTAACTGTACACAACAATGTCGATAGCTGTAGCATCAAAATGCATGACAAAAATTTAAATATGACTGATGAAAACTAGCCTTAACTGTTATGAACTAAAACTAAAAAAATTACATGAATACATTTTAACTAAAACTAATAAAGGGTTTTTGTCAAAGAGAACTTAAATACAATTAGGTGCTAAAAATAGAACTGGTGTATGGGACAGCTGGGCTGTTCAGCATTATTAAAAGTGGACTGAATGAATCCACCGATGAAAGCATGTCAGTGATGATGTGATAGCTGGACAGACCGTCAGATTAATTTCCTGCTTGATAAAATGCTAATTAGCTGCCAGACAGGCAGCAGAGTCCTCTCTGTTAATCAGATCCAGGGCTGCAGAATAATGAAGAGTCTTTCAGTACAAGCTCTCCTTTTTAAGCATCTTTACTGTCCAAAGGTGGGCCTGTTATGGTGGCCACTAAGAGGAAAGCACAAGAGAAAAAGCACAGATGTTAAAGGAACCATGCTCCAAATGCATAAAAGAATAGAAACACAATTTGCTACCCACACACTTGCTAAGTGTTTGTGGGAGTGATGGTTTCAATTTAAGGTAGCAGCTACACAACAATGTGATGATGACCATACGTGTGCACACAGTATATCTCAGCTTTTATCAGTACAGAGTAAGCCAAACTGTGCTCCAGAACATCTTCTTTGTTACTTACCTATATATGTAGCCGCTGGGTCAGATCGAGCTCCACTTCTGCTGGTGTTTAGAAGCAGTTCTAACCTCAGATGCAAACTACACATTAGTAGGCATTCTATGGATTTTCTTTTCACCTGATTTATAACGCTGCACATTGCCTGGTTTCTGTTTTATATATCTAAATTACTGTGGAATTGGCATAAGTTCACAAGCCTCATTTCCACTCCCACAGATAGCAATAAATGGATATAGTAAGGCCCCTAAACATCTGTTTCCAGTTGAGTCATGTGCTCCCACTCCACTACTCATTAGACCTGTCATAGAGAAGAACAGCAAAGACAAAGTGCAGTTCAGCTGAGTGTGCCACATCAGCGAAGTTCTCTAACAGCAGAACAGCTGTCTTTACACATGACTGCTCCATGCTATGGACTGATATCTCAATCATCATTATTAATCAGGGATTAATTAATAGCACTTATATTGAAACAGACAAATTAGCCAACTTCACACATGAGATAAGACAAAAGGATCATCCATGGAAAGTAATGGCCAGAATGTTAAAAAATGAATTACTCAGAAATAGTAGCTTTCTAAAATTAATGAAAAATTATAATCAAACAAATCAGCAAAAATGTTTTACATCTCTCATCTTATATAATGATTTCTCTAGAAAACTGTGCACCTACTTTGAAGTTCATACCAGTTTATGAGTGGATGTATTTTGTCATGTGCATTATTTATGTATCTGCCCGCTGTTGCAGAGAATTTGGCTTGAAGCATTTCTTTTCTGTATGTATGAGTTTAGATATTTGGGAGCATTACTGTGTCTCAGTTCAGTCACCTGTTAGTACACTGTCCACTATACACTACATACATGAGTAATCAATTTTGACAGGAGTGTGCTGTCTCAAAGCGAACACTGCAAGTTGTGCATTTACCAGAAATGGAGGTTGCAGCATTTAACCATGATTGTTGCACAAGCTTCTGCATATTCTGAACAATTAGACCTTGTCAAGCCACTGACCACACATCTAATGCTAACTTCTTCCACCTCAAAGATAATAGTTCAACATGCATAAACACCACAACACATACTGTATAATGCCAATGTTTGATGAAAGTTTGTTGCTGTTAGCTTGCTAGCTAGCTAGTTGTTGTTGGCATTGGTATTGGCAGGGCCTTTATCAGAAATGACAGTTGCACTCTTTGGCAACAGTTGCACTCTTTGATTTTTGTGCTAGCTTTAGCATTTTCCGAACAGACATCTAATAGCCTACTAAATTCTTCTGCTTCAAAGATGAGTTTAACAAACATAAACACCAAACACTAAAACAACACATATAATGCCTATACTTGATGAAAATCTGCCAGTCTTAGCTTTCAGGCAAGTTAACTAGTGCTGGCTGCTGCTCATAGGGGGTCGTCTGATTGTTGGGGTTTTCTGTCTTTTCTGTCTAACATTGTAGGGTCTTTACCCTAATATATAAAGCGCCTTGAGGCGACTGTTGTTGTGATTTGGCGCTGTACAAATAAAATTGAATTGAATTGAATTGGCATTGTAGTCAGCCCTGCGATGGACTGGCAACCTGTCCAGGGTGTACCCCATCTCTTGCCTTAGCTGGGATGGGTTCCAGCACCCCTGCAAGATGACATGTTCTACTACTGGCTGAAAATTAGCTGGCTACATAGCCAAGATTGCCACCGCTGAAGTTGAAAAGTGCAGCATTCCATATTCAACTTGCATACCATCCAGGTACTCGTAATGCAGTGTAGATATGCTTGTCAGTGTGAACCCATTTATTCATTGAAAATAGCAAGCCTATGTGTGGAAGCAATGCAGTTTCACACAGCACATGTTTCCCTTGGGCTTTCACTGTTATAATTGCTTTCATATTTGTAGCATTTCAGTTCTGAGTCAATTTCTGTTCATGTTTGGGCTTTCTCCACTCTTGTATGTGCCTTGTCCTTAGAGGCCGCTGTAGTCTTTGAATGCTATACATGCATTTAGTGGCAGTCCCTTAACGTAGACATTGCACCGTGCTTTATCCAGGGAGTCATGCAGGCAACATGTTGATGTGGTTTCAGCTCTGTCAAACAGCAGGTGGTGAAGGCAGCCTCCTCTGACAGAGCTGGAAGCACAGACGCTGATCAATAACTTGCTGTCGGGAGCTGAATGTATGAGCTTCCATCTGTGCCAAAAACAGGCCAACTGTACGTCTATCAGGCTATACTGTCCTTATCTGTTCAGCCTGACAAATAGCTTTTTGCTGAGTGTTTGTGTTGTCACTGTCATCCTGAGTGTCTGTTAATGTAATGTATATGGCATGGTTTCTAACTGGATGGCAGTTCTAACTTTGGTCTTGGTACGTTTCACATTGTCAGACTCTTGCAAGGATTTCAGGGGGAGTACTGGAGTTTGACCATTCAGTGTTCAGACAGAGTGCATTACTCAGTACAAAATAACTCTATTGACCAGATAATAAGAAGCTATCAGGCTTGAAATTCTTCTTGAATGGAGAGAGGACCAGTTTCACAAAGTATTCCACAAAAAAGGGTTGCATTTCCAGTTGTTTTATAGCCTTAATGTCACTCAGCTCAAAAGTATTTTCAGTCCATTTACAGTGAGTGAATGTTTGAGCACTAAGTGTTTGGTTAGTCCAGTTTAACCTCTTAACATCCACCAGGGCACCAGTGACCTGTTTATTCTTAGGGGTTGGGTTAGGGTTAGATTCACATCTACTCTTGTATATGGAATTTTCATCCATATACATGATTAGAAGTATATACCTAATACCTAATTGGAAATCTTATAATATAAGACCAAATGCACTTTCCAGATAAGTTTATGGTCTCAATTGCTAGTTTAAGTCTTACTGAATACAACATGATGTTCATTTTGTCAATTATATTCACATTTAGAGTAATCTCTATAAATGGAGATCTGCATATGAATAGAATCTGTAGGCAAAAAGATAAGGCTTTTTGTAGGAGAGGCTTTCTGGTTTCTGTTTGTTTACTCTAAATTTCATCAGAGAGAGACCTATTGACCAATCACTTTAGAGCAAGCTGCATACTGATGAATAATCTCTGTGGAGAGTAAAAGAGTAAGAGAAATCTCATTATTACCCCCAGAGGTTAAGTCAGCAGACTAGCTTATCCCAGTAGGGATAGGTATTATTAGTATTTTATTGATAACAATGCTCTTAATGTGACTTTCCATGTGTTGGTGTGAACACAGTGGTTCTTATTTTTGACTGATTGGTTCACTTTTCTTTTTTTTCCAACTTCACGAGGGTGTTATAATACAGTGGAAAGGATACCCCCACCAGATGTAGAACAAAGCACAACAATGTTTTTCATTTTCTCTAAGGTCTCTCATTTGTGAAATTAATTTTTTATCTAAAAAAAATTAACTGCAAAAGTGGTTAAATTGACAGATATTGTAAAGCACTCCATAAATAAAAAAAAACAAACAAACAAACAAACTGCAAAATATTGCCAAGATGAATGGGAGATGCTACACATGACATCATGTAATTTTAGAATGGAAGCGCTGATTCTTCTCAAATTGGGTGTGACAGTGGGCAGGGGGTTCCTCTACATGTCTGAAAACACAGAATGTGAATATCTTCATGTGTTACAGCACTACAAACACAAAGGTACAATAGGCAGAAATTTCAAATATAAGGGTCTGTGATGAACGTATGCATCCTATTACTAATATGCCTCTGGGACCAAGGGCTGTGGTAATCTCTGCACAGACAACATTAACAGCCATGAATAATACAAATACAAACTTATTTTTCTGTGGTCATCAGGACAACGCACACAAAAAGTTCAAACTAGGCTAACTAAGTTTGAATTAACTGCCCCCATTTTTGCCTCCATTTTATGGGTGCATATTTTTGTGTGGCAGTGTGGTTAAAAATATAACTGTCTTCAACTCACTAAAGAGTGACTAAAAATTAAAGATGAAAGGTCTAAAACTGATGCCAAGAAAGGTATAATTTCATAATAGCAGTGGAACACATGGTACACAAACCCCAGTCTCTTGGGTGAAAGCCCTTTATTTAAGTTGAGCCACCACGCCTGCACCCTCATTGGTATTTTCCCAAGGTGGACTTGGTGACTTTTTGCAGCTTGAAAAGGACAGAAACTTGAATATTATGAGATTTCACCTTTATTTTAACTGAAATTAATATATTTCTTTTAATTTTGTCCAATAAATATCTTGCACATTTTTATGAGACTGACTTAGCATTCCTTATTGAATTCTGCTGGAAAAACACAAGTGACCAAGAAAAAATACTGCATCCAGTGTACACTCAAATGGACAACTGAAGGTCCTGTTACTCTGCCCTTGTGCTTCTCGTGCTTTGCCTCTGGTTCTGTTCTGCATATTTATAAGTATTAACAAATCCATTAAAATACCTAAAGCCAACATTTAAATAAGCCTCCCAACAAATATTGTATGCACATCCTGATGCATAGGGCTGTAGGGGGAGGTAAATGCTCATAAACACTGTTTACCCACCTCTCAAATCTAAAGTAGTCTTTACCCAAGCCACTCTGAGTGTTTATACATACTTCACATCACTTTACACACCTGTTGGTGAGCTCTAGTGCTTGCTTTGTTTCCTGCTGGAACATTGTATTTTCATGTCATCAGTACACTCTTAATACGGAGCGGCATCTATCCACCACCCACGTGCGCTATACGCGGGAGTTAAAACAAACACAACCAGCTGAGAACTCGGGAGGCAAACACAGCAAACAAAATTACAAAGAAACAAAGAGCATCTGATTTAAGAATTACACAAAATGTTTGAAGAAGGAAAAGAGGCAGCCCACAATCTGGTTCTCTGGCTCTCAGAGGCTGAAAAACTGAACAGATTTCTTGCCAAAATTTAAATCCAAATAAATTAACAATACAGCATGAAAAAATTTTATAAAAATGACATGCATGATGTGCATTTAATGTAACTACAGTCGGTATTTTTTATTTCTGTCCAGATCAGTTGAAAACCACAAAATTCAATTGGATTACTTCATCTACATTACTACATCTATAAATAACTCCACACAATTTGCTTATATTGTTATATTCCATCTACTTACAGAGACGATTTGAGACAAATTTTTGCAGTTGACAGAAGCAGATAAATCTTTCCATAGTCACAGCTGTGGCAAAACAGAGTAGCTGAGGTAAGGTAGGGTTTATCTATAGATTGTATTTTATAAATGGACAAAGTCACCATGCCATCGCCCTTTGGTTTGTCAAGCCCCTTTTGATGGCATCTTGGGTTTTTTAGGTTTAGATGTGGTCATGTTTGGAGGAGAAGGCAGAGCACTGATTTATCAGGGAATGCCTGGAAGCTTGGTTAGCAAGGTGCAGCCTTAGACTGAATGTGTGCATCGCACAGAAACATCTACTAATAAGTTTTAAGTAACAGACTAATAAAATACTAGAAAAAAATAAATAAATAACAAGCTGACAGACTTCTTGGATGGCCTGTATATTAGTAAATTATTTTTTGTACTAGTCTGTAAACCTTTTGGAAGCTGTTGCCACTTTGGGATACTGGATATACTATGAGTGCCAAATGTGTATTAATCTGGAAATAGTCCCAGACAAATATATGAATTCCTCTTGTTACAGTGATGATTTTAATTAATGAAACAAAAACTGAAGAGCAGAAGTTGTAATGTGCCACATTATATATACAGTCAAGTGAAAAAAAAAAGTTTTCACAGGACTATGCAGTCCTGCAAAAAAAAAACAAAAAAACAAACCCCAAAAAATTAAGTACACCCTTACTGCTTCTATAGGAATTAAGAGAGTTAACTGTTCATCAGCAAGTATGACCACCTCTATAAATGCAGTTTGCTGGTCTGAAGCATTCAGGTGTGTGTTAACGCAATGCAAATTCACTCCAAGGTCAGACCACGGAATGCAAGGAAAAACTACATAAAACCCAAGAGCTACACTCAGACTCTACAGGCCTCAGTTAGGATGTTAAAGTTCATGACAGTAAAAGTAGAGAGAGACTGAACAAGTATGGCTTGTTTGGAAGGGTTGCTAGGAGAAAGCCTCTTCTCTCTAAAAAGAACATGGCAGCAGGTTAGGTTTGCAAAGATGCATCTGAACAAACCACGACTTTTGGAACAATGTCCTTTGGACAGACAAGACCAAAGTAGAGATGTTTGGCCATAATGCACAGCACCATGTTTAGAGAAAACCAAACACAACATATAAGCACAAACACCTGTGAAGCACTGTGATGGAGGGGTGATCAATAGGGATTTTTTTTTGGAGCAACAGGACCTGGACACCTTACAGTCATTGAGTTAGCCATGACCTCCTCTGTATACCAAAGTATTCTAGAGTCAAATGTCAGGCCATCTGTGCAACAGCTAAAGCTTGTCTGAAACTGGGTCATCCAACAGGACAATGGTCCTGTGGGTC
The DNA here is from genome assembly GCA_015106735.1 of Paratilapia polleni. Taxonomy (NCBI): domain Eukaryota; kingdom Metazoa; phylum Chordata; class Actinopteri; order Cichliformes; family Cichlidae; genus Paratilapia; species Paratilapia polleni. Next base: position 22,133 of record VUQI01032831.1, on the reverse strand, counting down.
CTTTGCTGTTACTGGGTTGGACTCCTCAGGCTCTTTGTCATGTTCCTCAACCTGTTCCTGAGAAGGTTTTGGTGGTGGGACAAGGTGCTGCTGTAGGAGCCTGATGTTTAGGTTGGTGATACCTGTCAAGGTAACATCCACATGAATGGCAGTTTCCCAGCTGTTATTCACCCGTCATGGGCTTTAGTGTTGTGGATGATTGGTGTATATTTGAGGCATTTTTAGAGGTTTGTGTCTTCAGTGGGAACCAGTGTACTTAAAGTTTTGTTGATAACATACTGTAAATGGTTTCGGTGTTGCTGTGCTGGCAGTGGTTTTGTTTTTCCCTTTCTTTGTATTTGCCGATGTCGCTTGCATTGTATCTGTAGTTTAGAAGAACAAAGACCATAGAAACTCTGTCTGGACCTTATAGTTCAGTTGTGAACTGTGTTGAGTCTCTAAGTACCAACAGTTTGCTGGAGGGGAAATTAGGGGATTTAGGGTCACTGCTGAGCACTTTAACCAAATGAGCTTTACTGTGTGAGAGCTTTAGTGTGTGAACAGGCCTCATAATGAGCTGCTGAGAGCTTCAGTCCTGAAAATCACAGAACAAACAGTCATCATGGAGGGGAGTCCAACTGTTAAACTCAGCACTGATCCAGATTACAGCAGATAATGCGAAAAACCAGCGGCCCCTTTCCGTTAGTTTGGATATCATCACTGCCCCCTGCTGACCATAAATCACAATGCTGCTGTTGTTGATGTAGCCTCCTGATGATTAACTTTGACTGCAACTGCCATCTAAAAATAACTTCTAGGATATAACTTGGAGGTTAGGAGATTGTTTTATGGGCTCAAATTAGTTTCAACAAGATTTTGAGCTTGTAAACAATGTTCATTAATAATTCTGAACTTTGTAGCTGTTAATCAACCTTTGCAACCCTCTAAGAAAAGAGCCTGCCTTGTGCATGGTTAGAAAAGATTTGTATTTGAAATTAAAACAAAAAAAAAAAAAAAAAAAATAAAGTAAAAAATTTTTTTAAAAAAAGT
>VUQI01032831.1:10829-21084 GCA_015106735.1 Paratilapia polleni | reverse complement strand
CAAATTATACAACCAAAAAAAAAAAAAACCCTAATTGAGAAAGAAAAAAAAAAATTTTTATTTAAAAAAAAAAAAAAAAAAAAAAAAAAAAAATACAGTGCAAATATTATCTGTCAACAAGTGATACTATAGGAAACACTGATAAGCATGTAACATGTTGTGTGGTAACTTTTGCATATAAATTTCTATAATTGTTTTTTCTTTATTTGCCAGCCACTCAGATGGTATAGATTGCTATATAGATCCTGTAAAGAATTGAGCAAGTGTAGACCATAAATCAGGACTCTGAAAGAGCCAGAATAAGCAGTTCAGATTGATTTATTGTAATATTGCCAGTATTGCAGAGGTCATAGTGAATTGTGGCTACCAGAGGTTGGAGTCAGCCTGGCTGATGGAGGCTGGCAGAGTGAGTTGAGCAGGGTGGAGAACACAGAGCAGGTGGCTGTGGAATAGAGAGCTGGTCAGGAAATCTTGGTAGCTGATGGTTCATTGGCACGTAGCTAAGTGAAGCTGGCAGTAGCAGTTAATAGATCAGAACACATGAATTACTATAAGGTCAAACAACACATGGAAACAAATTGCTAACCTAGAACGTGGCATTGTATTATATCACACTGGAAATTGAACAATCTTGTAGTAAATGGAGTGAAGAGTTGGGGGCTCAGTTACTGTGGACATTTGGATGGTGGATGAACCTGATCTGTGCAGGTGAACTGGGAGCAAGAGCCACTCCCAGACAAACACAGAGCAAAACAGTCAAACACAGCAGAATCCTTCAGAATGAGGGAGACGCAGCTGAAACAAAAACAGCTGACATGACCTGTGATTATACATCCATACATACATCCATAGATTCATCCACCTATACATCCATGATTTTTCTAAACGGCTTATCCAGTTTATGGTCACAGGGGTGCTGGAGCCTATTCCGGCTGTCATAGAACCAGGGCAGAGTGCACCCTGGACAGGTTTCCAGTCTCACAGGGCTTACTTATGATTAGATATATAAAGATTCTGTGTAAAGCGTTGAGTAAAGAATATTCATCAAATTTTTCTGTATTGCATTTAATTCCATGTAAGTAAACAAAGAAAACCAAAAATTATTGGGAAGTATTTGTCTTCTTGTTTAAAACTTGCAGCCATATTATATTACACATACCAACACACACAATCATTTACTCTTTGTGTATGTACAATTGTATATTGACTAAAGAATTGTTTGTTTACTCATTTGCAATTGTTGTATAGGAAAACGTCATATTTTTTAAATGTTTTATACAAACAGGAAATGATGCAAGACAATGAAAGCTGGGAACTTTCCTTTCTGTGTGGTGGATGAATAATGTATTTCAACAACACACTCAAAGCTGACCAAAGTGAAAACAGCAGACATAGAAGTGTGTGAGAGTTGTGATGCAGGTTATATTCTAAAGAATGAAGAAAGAAGCAAATAGTTTAATGCTTTAATTTACAGATCCTGTTAGATATTCATTTAAGTAAAGGACTATTATAATTAGCACTGTTGCCTCACAGCAAAAATGTTCTGGATTTGAATCTGTTCACCTTTCTGTGTGGCGTTTGTGTTCTACCCATGCCTTAGGTTTTTTTGTTTCTTTGTTTTTAGGAGGGAGGGGGATTCATTGATGAGTCTAAATTGGCTTTAGTTGCAAATCATTGTCCGAAAACTGTGTAGCCTATGAGGTGACAAAGAGAGAGGGAGCTGGGGTGGATGGATGGGTTAACAAAACATAAAACTTTATCACAGGTGGCTGCTGTTTGTTTCCCATTTTGAACAGAAAGTTAATGCTTCTTTTGATTGTAAGAATAAACTTTTACTACTCAGTTTCAATCTCTTCTTCAACCTAAATAAATCATTTTTGTGCTTAAACCTAAACAGGCTCGCTGGAATTAATACCTGTGCTATATTAAGCTCGAGTTGGCTATATTAAGTGGTGACCTATGCATCTCACCAAGTTGGATGATTTGTTAAATATAAAACTTATAAAATGTTATAATGTCTTGTTATGACAACAAGTGGAAGCGAGCAGAAATGAATAAAGGGAATAAAGTGTAACAACAGATTCATTTTTTAAAATTCCAGTTAATGTAAAACAGATGGTTTAGGCTTCAGTTCTAGTGAACATTTCCTCCAGTGGATTGTGGGGGTTTTCAGTCTCATCCCTGCCATTTTTTTTTTAAGTTTTATTGAATTCCAAGTCAGCAGCCTTTCACTGAGTGGCCATTAAGGTGCAGGGAAAGGCAAGCATCACACATGGACACATCAGCAAGGTACATACAGTCTGTTCTTTCTCAGTGAAGGACAATTTTTCTTGATACTTCTGCTTTCATGATTAATCAGTAATTTCTCTGAACAGCAAAATGTGTTCTCACTCTCAGAAACATCTTTGTGTTGTGACTCTCTTTTCCACATGGAAGCTGTTTTTAATACGCTGTGATGTTAACGTGCAGGTTGTCACAACATCTCCCCAGCACTGACATTGGTGGACTAGCCTCAAAATTGCAGTGTGAAGGAGAAACCAATCTATGAATAATCATCTTTATGTTTAATGATTTAACAACATTACAGTGACTATGCTTAAAGATTCCTCTGGACATGTTTGGGGAGTGATAAAAAAAAAGTTGTGGAATCTGGCCCATAAAAATTTAAATTGGCCTCATCAAGATAATCTGTTTATGCAGTTGTGCTGAAAGCCATCAAGAGGTATAGAAAATATAATGTAATATGATAAGAATATGATTTGTTTATGTGTACAGTGAGTAGATCTGGCTTCTGTGTTATAGTTTGTAGCTCAGTAATACATTCTGAACATTTTTCTATAATAATATACAATCAGATATCATCTGCTTTTTTTTTTTTTTAAGTAGTGGCAGTTGATCAAAAGAAGAAACTGTTTAAAATGTTTTATTAGTTTGTATAAAAGAAAACAGATGAGATTTTTTTTAAGATATGTGATAAGAAATGGTATTGATTGGATAAACATAAAAAATATCAATCCAAAGAAGTAGGTATTCATTTATTGTGTGAGAAATACCCTTTTGAAAAACATTTTCATGTTCCCCTGACCTGCTGAACACTGAATAAAGGGCCCTTTTTACTTAATTAGAACGTATTCCTTCGAAGTGTACCAATTACACGCTGTTGACCTTTATCCTCTAATTAATTAAGGATTATTTTCAGGGAACTTCTCTGTTAATTTAAAGTTGCATAAGTTCTTTTGCAAGACACTGTTAGACTATTAGAAGCACAGTATCCAAAACATCAAGTATTAATAAAACCTCAAATACATACAAACAGGTTATGATGGCCTACAGCTACATGTCATTGTGAGTGACTGTTGAAATTATGACATGGGCAAAAATGAGAACGAGAATGAGGTGACGCAGAACCATAAAGTCTGTAATAGGGAAGAGGTCAGGGTGGATGGATGGGTCCTCAAAACATCAGGAGACAACTGTTGTCTGATAGTGAAACTTTCTTTTACATCTTGTAGAAAAGTTATAACAGAGTGCTTAAAGTCTTAAACCAGTAAATGAAAGGGATTTGTCAGCAATTGACTAAAGAGCCAATCAGGAGCCTGTCCCTGTTTGTATTACTTGTGTCATCAATAAATGGAGTCCATCATTTAGGAAGCAAAAACTCTGTTCCAATCATACAAAAAATAGAATCTCAAATATGGTCTAATGTTTCTGTTATCTTTAAGCTCTGGTTTTATTTACAGTGAGTTCCTCTTGTTTGCATGTAGCTGCAGTACGGTAGCCTCACAGGACAAACATATCCATTACCACCTTTGATTCACTGTTCCAGTCCTTCAGGCAGCACCAATGTGTCAAAAAGCAGCGATCAATTCCAAGATGGTTCGGAGGGTTTTTATACACTGCTGCATATTTGCATGACTGAAAAATAATACAGTAACAGAAGCAGTAGAAGCAGAAAATGAAAACCAAGTGATATTAGGTTTAAAAATGATTAATTCTTTGAAATTAATTAAGATGATCCTTCTGCTTGGCATAAAAGAGGCTGTTGGACAGAGTGTGTCTAAGCAATAGAGTCCAGATAATATTAGCTGAAGTACAGAAATGCCAAAAATATGTTTAGTGTGTAGTGATAAGTATATTTCTCCAGCTAGCACTTCTGCCCAGTACATTTCAACTTGTCCAGTTTTGTATTTTTGTTCTGAGTTGTGTAAATAAAATACACTTAGGATTTTCTTTTGCAGTATGGGTAGTAGCAGTAGTAGCAGCAGTATAAGCATAAGTCTTCAGTACCTGGAGCCAAACCCAGGTCACTGTGCAAGGAAATCCAAACCTGCTGAACACAATGAAGCTTATTTTGACTTAACTGATTGGCTATATCTCCACTCCCACAGTAATATTTTTAAAGATCCACTGGATTAAAACTGAGCTTGGCACAGTGGTTTTTGTTCTTGGCGCACAGCAAAAAAGTTCTCCATTAACTATACATAAATGATTGACTGTTTGCTGAGCTTCAACTTTAATCTTAAAAGTAGAGAGGGTGTCTGTCTCCTGAATCCAAACTGGGAGCTGGTTCCACAGGAGAGGGGCCTGAAAGCTGAAGGCTCTGCCTCCCATTCTACTTTTAGAAACTCTAGGAACCACAAGTAAGCCTGCAGTCTGAGAGTGAAGTGCTCTATTGGGACAATGCCTTACTAGGAGACCTTTAAGATATGATGGAGCCTGATTATTTAAATTCAACTCTGGGTTTAACAGGGAAAGCCTTAAGGAAACCCAAAAGGTTGATGTATAACAAAATTTACCCACTGTAAAGTTGTTATGAGAGAGTAAATCAGCTATAGAGACCAAAGCCGTTTTTGTACAGGCTATAAACATCTTTAAAAGCTGAAGTATAGCATTTTAACATGGGAGTCTATGACTTGTTTTTGGAGCCAACCTCAAGAGGCCACTAGAGGGACTACAGTTTTGGCACTTCCACGTCGGCTTTGTTTTTCAGCCCTGAGTGGTCTGAACCTTCCTGGGGCCTCTCTGTGTGGATTTTGCCTGTTCTCCTTGTGAGACATGCATGATAGGTGAATTGGTGATTGTAAACTAGCCGTGGGTGTGGATGGGAGATAGATAAAGTACTTAAAGTGCAAAGAATAATAAAAGAATAAAGTGGTATGAATATGGCTTGTAGTGTCAAGTGTTTTGAATGGTGCTATACAAATGCCAGTCCAGGTTCTGCCCTTTATTTACCTGCTGCCTTGGTGAATTGTATTATTGGAGGTTCAATGTGCCTAATTCCGAACAACAGCTGTTCTTGCAGTCTCAAGGTTAGTCAACTCACAGTTTACGGTCAGAGAATGTCAAACTGTAAGAGGCCCCGAGCCTCACCACCAGCAGGACAAAGGCATCATCACCACTGTCATCATCATTATTTCTAATCACAGAACATTTCTGTTTCTGCTCTCTCTGGGTTTTTATCAGCAGCAGCAGTGACTCAAGTTTTTCTCTTTGTCAGCTGCAAGGTCATTCTTTAAATTTAGCAGGTCACGTCCAGTCCCATCTATTCACTCAGTTTTTTAGAACCAGCAGGTCACTCAGAGTGCATGACATCATTTCCTTTCAGTGACACCACACCAGTGTCAAGGACACATCAGAGGCCATCAGCTACAAGGACTCCACAAGTTTGTGCAAAACCTGATAGCCTGTGTTATCTCAGAATGAGCTGACAGTGTTGCAAAGAGTTTCATATGTTATCCAAAATGTTTGGTGTTCTCAGTCTTTAAATGAGCTCATGAGTAGAGTTGATTTCAGGCGATTGTGGAGGAAAGTCCACAGTAGCCTTTGATCTTCAAGACCTTCTTCAAAGATTTGAGGTGTGTTTGGGCTCATTATCCTGCTGCAGCATGAATTCTTCCCCACAAAGATGAAAACTGGAGAGTAAAGCATTTCTATGAAGAATGGAGGGCTGCTTTTCCTTTGTCAGTGGAAAAGTCGATTTGGACACCCCCTGACTTGAATAATATTTCACTGGGAGTTTGATCAGCACACACATAGCAGTTTGAGAAATAAACACAAAATTTAATCTACTGAATTGTATTCCTGGACAAAGACTTCTTGGTTAGGTTTAGGCAATAAATCTACTGTATTAGGTTAGAAAAAGATCATGGTTTTGATTAAAATACAACTATTGCCACTTTTTTCAAAGCTCTGTTTTCATGGTTTCCAGCTGACACATCCCTTCGGAGGACTCTTGAAAAGATACATTGTGCGGGCACAAAACATACCTTAAATTAAAATCTGTTACTTTCAGAGTTGTGCTTCCTGTAACAAAAGAACAACAGATTGGTTTGTCGTCACTATTTCACATTTTGCCACGAGACCAGACTGGTTTGATATATAATGTTATGATTCCCTCTTGTTCTTTTCCTTTCCTGCTAATCTCTAACATGGATTAAATAGTATTCTCAACTTTTTCCCCATCATTATTATTCTTTTTTTGGCTTGATGAACCTCTAATGGTGTGCTCTACTTTGTCTGCTTGATGTACTTTTGATGCAAGTTTATTGGTCAGTGCCACCAAACTGCTTCAGATTGATCACTGACATAGAAATAGACCAGAATCTGAAATATTTCTTCTTGGTACAGTACTGTGCAAAAGTCTCGAGCCACCCCTCATTTCTTTATATTTTCCTTGGAAAATGGGAAATAGGTGCAGCGATTCATTGAAACATGCAAACATATATGAAAATACAGTATATAAGGTAAAAATAGACTGTACAATTTTAACAAACTTGAAAGTTAACATTTGGTATGACCACTTTTATTCTTCAACACAGTCTGAACTCTCTCAGGCAGCTTTCCTGTAATTTCTTTAAGTAGTCTTCAGGAATAGTTCTCCAGGCTTCTGGAAGGACATTCAAAGCTCTTCTTTGGATGTTGGCTGCCTTTTGTTCCATTCTCTGTCAACATGATTCCGCACTGCTTCAAATAATGCTGAGGTCTGGGCTCTGGGGAGGCCAATCCATGACTGATAGTGTTCCATTGTGTGTTTTTTCTATCCAGGTATACTTTTTCTGTATTGGCAGTGTGTTTGGGATCAGCCGTTGCCAATCAGATACTTCTGGTATTGACAAATGGTATTGAATGGTGGTTCAAAATCTGACTTTTCCGTGTTCATAATTCCATAAATTTTGACAAGATCACCAACATCACTGGATAAAATGTAGCCCCAAATCATGACAGAACCTCCACCATGTTTTACAGATGGCTGTAGACACTCGCTGCTATACCTCTCTCCTGACCTCCTCCGTCCATAGTGACGACACTTTGAACCAAAAATCTCAAATTTGGATTCATTGCTCATAGACCTCTTGCCACTGATTTTCAGTCCAGTTATTATGTAATTTGGAATAAATCAGCCTTTTCTTCCTGTTTCCATTCCTTGAGAATGGCTTCTTGACAGCCACCCTTCACATGACATGACTTTCAAATACTGTGACATCTCCTGTAGATAGTTTTTTAGGCCTGTTGGTACAAAAATACTATTTTATGCCTGTCAAACTATGTTATCTTTGTTATATTTTTCATAAAATAAACTAAAGAAATGGGAACAAATTATATGTTTTGTGACAGGCTGTAACAAAGTCCTAAAGATACAGTTTAAAATTTGTTTTTTTACTAAGATGTCTGTTATGTGTAGACACAACACTGGTTCATGGATTGGACTCAAATGAGTGAAAAAGCAGCCAATGTCCAAAGCCTGGAGAACTATTGCTCAAGACCACTTTTAAAAAAATTACAAGAAAGTCTGGCTCCTTGGAAGCAAAATATATAGAAATGAGGTGTGGCTCGAGACTTTTGCACAGTACTGTACATGGCAGAGGTTCACATATTTGTATATGTCATATTATATGGTATTTTCACCTATTTGGCATACCCACATAGAAATCTTATAATAATTGTAAGGCCAAAGTCATGTAACAGACTTGAGACTTGTTTAGCATGTGGCTAAAATGCACTCTAAGTCTTATCCTACTTCTAAAAGGTTCACTGGCAAGCTGATGGAGGTTGACTAATCAATATTAAGGGGAATTTTATAGTAAGAAAAAGTAAGGAGATGCTGACATAGAAAACTCCAATTTACTGACATACACTACATACTGAACATCACCAAATGTATGAAGACAGATGAACCTTTCAGCCATATGTGTGCATTAATGTGCTGCTATAACAGCCTCCAGCTTTCTGCCTTCTGTCTTTCCAAGAGACTCTGACTCTGCTGCTGGGATTTTGTCTTTCAGACACAACAGCATTAGTTCAGCTCCAACACTGGTTGATAAGGTCAGCATAGCTTGTAGTAGGTCATCCCAATGGTGTTAGAAGGGGTTAAGGTCAAAAATCTCTGCAATTCTTCCTCACCAAAATGGAGAAAAAAAAAATCTCATCTTTATGGGGCTTTATGCTTTGTGCACTGAAGCATTGAAACAGTTTTTCTTAGTGTTGGAAGCAAAACTTTTGTCTAAACTATTGTTGTGTAAGTGCAGCACTGTCTTCACTGGATATAAGGGAAATGACCCAAAGCAGGAAAAATGAGACAAATTCAGTGCAGACAGTGATGTCACATGCTTTGACTATGCAATATAACAAGAGTAGTATTTCTCAGTTGCTTGAGTGTTGAGTGTTGTCAGTTGAGTGTTTCTTTGTGTGTTGCTGCTATCTGGTGGTCACAAGAAGAACTGTAGCATCATCAGCACATCATGGATGAATGTTGACAGTGCAGGGTTTTAGAGTATGTTCAGAAAACATCACAAATGTCAAGTTAACTGCTCAGCCTACCATTTATTGCATATAGACATACAGTATCTACTGAAAAGGTACAGTAAGCAATCAAATATATTCTGTATATGACAAAGTACAAATTTTAAGTAGCATGATTATTGTATCAAAATGTAAAGGTTTCAGAAGTAGAGGCCATGTTGCTTTTTTCTGAAAATCTACTCAAATAAGAGTAAAAATAAGCTGCACTGAAAGTATTCTCACACATTTTATGCAAAAATGTTTCCTGAAGTAGACCTATTGTGGTTATTTCTAGCTCCATATTTTAGTCTGGGACTTTGAAGCAACTTTGCATGATTCATAGTTTAACATAGTTTTAACTGGGCCTTGGTTCAGCTCCTCAGTTAATCTTCTGTCTGAAATGAGCCATATCAACTCCTCCCTCTTTAAACAAACTTTCTTCCGATTGGCTGCCCCTTGCTAACAGAGGGTTTGAACAACAGATGAGTGGGGCTTCTGTACTCACAGCCAGAGCTGTGTATCATAGAGTCAGTAAAAGTTGATAATATGTCTGAAATCAAGCATTTAGAGCAGTCTGAAGCCTGAGCTTCACAGTGTAACAGTGTGACAGAAAATACGGAAAAGCACAATAGGTCTCCTTTAAGTTGGGTATTCTACAATTTTATAAGGGTTTTAATTTAATTAGTATCCTATCCAGATGTTAAATATATATCTTGTAGAATAATAACTTTTCCTCTGTTTAAGAAGCACATATATATCTGCTGAATTTTTTTTTAAACATGAGTGGACACAGGAATTTAGAAAGTGTATTTTACTGGCTAATTCAGCAGCGTCCTGGCAAATTAGACTGAAATTAATCTCACTGATAATTAAAAAAAAAAACAACTTGTGTTTGTGTGCGTATGAAGCGTGGATGACTGTGGGACATGCTGTCAGTTTTGGTTTGTTGAGGAGTTTTTTTGGGTTTTTTTTTTGGTGTGTGGGCAGTTTTGGAGCAGACCGTCACAGCCCTGCAGCACAGACTGTTCCTTCAGTTGCACATACTGAAAAAATACTTTAAAAAGTAAATAAATAAATAACTGTTGGATTCAAACTTGTTGTTACCACACTGATCGTACAAGTACAGGACAGAGTAAATTTAGATTAGAGAACTAATACCTACTGTAGCAAACAGATGCTTCCAAATGAAATTATTGATTGTTATAGATTTTAACACCAGTAAGAACTGTCGAGGCCATTCTTAGATTGACTTTAGAATATCTGCACCTGCAGGATGGCATCAAACAGAGCCAAGAGTAATTCAGTTCAGTTCAGTTTTATTTAACACGAAGAGACCTCCAACACAACCAGGCTCAGGGAGGGGCAGCCATCTACTGCAACCAGTTGGGGGATGAGGGGAAAGAGAAGAGAAAAAAGACAAGGACAAAACACAAACTACAGGAAAGAGTAGGCAAAGGTTATTGACATGCAGTAGTGG
>VUQI01032831.1:0-10809 GCA_015106735.1 Paratilapia polleni | reverse complement strand
CAAACAGAGCCAAGAGTAATTCAGTTCAGTTCAGTTTTATTTAACACGAAGAGACCTCCAACACAACCAGGCTCAGGGAGGGGCAGCCATCTACTGCAACCAGTTGGGGGATGAGGGGAAAGAAATGAGAAAAAAGAAGCATAGAGAAACAAAAACAAAACACAAAGTAAGGGAGAGAGAAGGCAGAAGTTAATGAAATGCAGTATGGGATAGAAATACATGGGGAGTAAAAAGAGATCAGTGGAGGTTAAGTACTCAGTGCATCATGGAAATCGGCAGCATAGCTAATGGAAGATTCAGCATATTCTGATCCAACCCTGACTATAAGTGTCATCAAAGATGAAAGTTTAAAGCTGAATCTTAAAAGTAGAGAGGGTGTCTGTCTCCTGAATCCAAACTGGGAGCTGGTTCCACAGGAGAGGGGCCTGAAAGCTGAAGGCTCTGACTCCCATTCTACTTTTAGAAATTCTAGGAACCACAAGTAAGGCTGCAGTCTGAGAGGGAAGTGCTCTATTGGGATAGTATGGTACTATGAGGTCTTTAAGATATGATGGGGCCTGATTTTTCAAGACTTTGTACCTGAAAAGCACAATTCTGAATGTAACAAGAAGCCAATGAAGAGAAGCTAATATGGGAGAAATATGGTCTCTCTTTCTAGTCCCTGTGAGTACTTTCACTGTGGTGTTTTGGATTAACTGAAGGCTTTTCAGGGAGCTTTTAGAACAACCTGATAATAATGAATTACAATAGTCCAGCCTAGAAGTAATAAATGCATGGACTAGTTTTCCAGCATCACTCTGAGACAGGATGTTTCTAATTTTGACAATGCTGTGCAGATGAAAGAAAGCAGACCCAGATATTTGTTTCCTGTGGATATTAAAGGACATATCCTGGCCAAAAATGACTAGTAGTCTGCCTCTCTCCCAGGTTAACGTCCATCTGCCTGTGCAGAATGTGTTTACGCATTGCTTCAGTTGTGTATGCCAGTTTACTCTGACACAGCCTACAAATGATGAACCTGCACCATAATAAGACCCACTGTCATTACTCAGTCCCCAGTACTGTTCATTTTCATCAGTGAAGGGCATCAATAACAGCCAACACATGAAACTTTTTTTTTAACATCACTGTGAACATGTACATCACCAAAATAAATGAAAGTCTAATTACTTAACATTACATGGTAACTGCAGCATATTTATATGAGACTGACTAAGCAATGGCACCAGGCAGCAATGAAGTACAACATACAAAGTAAAACAAAAACATTGTTCATGAGTTTTTTAGGGGATTTATTTTATAACTAATATAGTTTTTAGTCCCTCTGTTATATGTGTAACAGTGTAACTTTTAGCACTATAAACCATAACCACACAGCAGCTCCTGCAGCCTGATGGTGGAGAGTTCTTTTTTTAACCTTCTCCTGGCTTATCTGCTGGTTTCAGGGTGAACCAGGATTTCCAAGGCTTCGCTGGGATTTCTGTGCTCGTCTCATTCTTTCCTCGTAGAAACTCTGCAGGTGCTGATTCCTCTGCTCCAACCTGACCACCCACTGCTCCCTCAATCTGGAGACAAGATTCAGAGAAATGACGAGAGAGAGAAAAACAAGGAGGAGGTAAAGAATTAGCAGGTGTTCAGGATGAAAATACCTATTTAGAAAAGAGACATGAGTGTGGGTTTGATCAGAAACCCTGGTTTATAATACTATGAGACAAGATTTAGTAATGTCACAGTTCAGGTGAATAGTGCAATTGTGGTGTTAAAACTAATCGGGTATGTTCCGCATTAATGTGTGACATCGAGGCTCTTACCATGTCATTCCATACAAAGAAACATTGAGCTCAACTCAGCAGGGGGAAGGCAGCAAAAATACCAACTTAGTTCCTTGGGGGAATTGCTTGAGTCAGCAGTGGCAGGTGTGTTAGATACACAATGTGTTGCAGTGAGAGTATAGCTTTTTGCCTTATTAGCTGGCAAAAATAGACTGTATATAAAAGATGGACATGGTCACCCATTGATTAGTGAAGTCCTATTTTGAAGCCTCAACATTAAATTTAGTTGCTATTGCCTGCAGTTGTTATGGCATCGTTGCTTTTTTTAAATAAACCACCCGTTTGTTGTACCCATTTGTAAACATACATCACTTTGCCAAGATGGGAGTCTATGCAAAACAACTGCAGTTCCTCAAGTGGCCACTTGAGGCTGCCTCCAAAAGTGAGTCAATCTGCACGGACTCCCATGTTAAAATGTCCAACTTTACAATTGAAGTAAACATGTTTAGTGTTTACAGTCACACAAGTCGTGGATTACTTGTTTACGCTCTGCATGACTTTGCTCGGATCAGCTGGTCGTTGTGTTTGTGGCGTTCCAAACACGTGTTGCCAACATGGAATTCAATTCAATTCAATTCAATTCAATTCAGTTCAATTTTATTTATATAGCACCAAATCACAACAGTCGCCTCAAGGTGCTTTATATTTTAGGGTAAAGACCCTACAATATTAGACAGAAAACCCCAACAGTCAGACGACCCCCTATGAGCAAGCACTTGGCAACAGTGGGAAGGAAAAACTCCCTTTTAACAGGAAGAAACCTCCGGCAGAACCAGGCTCAGGGAGGGGCAGCCATCTGCCACGACCAGTTGGGGGTGAGGGGAAACAGAAGAGAGCAGAGGGAGACAGGACAAAAGACAAGAAGTTGCAGAGTGCCCTCTGGTGGACAAACTGTGCAATGTCAACACTCATAATATGGTTGAAGGGTGTTTCTTTACTTTTTAAATTTTTGGGAAAATGTCAATGCTGATGTATCTGCAAATAGCTAATATTAGCCGGTTGGGCTGTAGTGGCTATGTCTGTCCATGGGAACTGACTTGCTTTCAGAGCCAACCTCAAGTGGCAATTCAAGGAACTGCAGTTCTTACAGGTTTTCTGGGCCTGGAAGTTGCTACATGGACAAAGAAAATAAAGCACTTTGAATTTATGAGGGTGCCATGTTACATATTAAGGGATCACCAAAACTGTTACAGTGTGTCCTGGAAGGAGCATAAAGGTCTAAAGCTAATTTCATGGCAATCAATCCAATAGTTACAATACATTTCATGTAAAACTAAAAGTTTCAGCCTGGTGGTACTAGAATAACAATCAGAAGATTGCTGGAGCAGAAGCAGTCCATGTAACAGCTGATGATATTTCAGTCTAGACGAAGTGATTCAGTCTGCTGATAGAATTCTACCTTCGTCTGAAATAAGTAAAGCACTGAAATTCTACAGAGCAGAGTTTATAAAGAGTGTCAAAGCTCAAAACAAGAAAAATACTGGACCTCTCCAGCAGGATTCTTTTTTTGGACATAAAAACACACATAAAGTTATATTTCACTATACAGTTAGGGCCTGGTTTACATAATAATATTAATATTTCATAACCTAAGAAATTTTCACATTTAATCAAGAATTTATTTCACATGTAACCATTTGTTTAAACTCACAAATCACAGAAGGAGCTGGTCCCCAGCAGCGGCATTACAGTGTATTTATTATTGTAAAGCACAGAGTTAAAAAAAAAATGCTTTCAAGAAGAATGAAGTCATTTATTTGTGGCTTTTTCAGGACGTGTTCTATGTTTGGGAGGCAGAGATGAGCATCAGAGTCCAGTATTTGCCCTGACACCATTACTCCTAGGCTTATATTAGTCGTGCAGACATGCAGTGAAACTTGATCTTCGGTCATTGCTGTCACAGATAATTGTGTTACAGAAAGAGATGAACTGTGTGTGTGTGTGTGTGTGTGTGAACGAGGCTGTGCTAGCTCTAGGATTAATATTGTTGTGTCTGTGCTCGTCTGTCAGCACGCACCGTCTTGTGTTGGTTAATCTGCTGCGTTCTGCACGTCTGTCCTCAGATATTCACGCTGATCTGCAGGATTCAAACATATAGCCAAGCGGCCTCTAATCAACATTCTCAGGGTACTATGTGATGACAGACAGAAGAGCTGGAAACATAACCGAGGCATTTTCTAAATTAATCAAGTTATGACGCAGTGAGACGGGACAAAGGGCTGTAATCAAGTTTATTTTTGATGCTCTTTTCTTTCCTCTGTGCCTCTCCTGGACCCTGCAGTTTATCATCAAACACTCACTCAACATGTTTTTCAGCATGCTCATATATTTTTGATTATGTAACATCTCAACATATGAAAGTACCCATCATGCTGCCAAGCTTATGTTCCAGTTGGAATGTGGAAGCCATGCTAACAAGCTTTGACTGGGAACACACAATATGTCACACCCCAACTGGCCTCAATCTGTTGGAATTTAAGTGATATAATGAACTGTGAATAGTGTCAGCTAAGCTTGAGTGGTGCAGGGTATTTAGAAATTAGTGATTTTCAATACTGTAAAAAAAAAAAATGCTTAACATCCACCAGGTCATCAACAAACCATGCAGGCGTACATTGAAAAAAAAAAAGAATTTCCTGTATTTATTTTTTACAGATGCTTTTCCATATTTTTTTTTTTAACCATACATTGAATTTTACCATTTACCATTTATGGAAACTGGCAGAAAATTACCAGTACATTTTCAGTTTTTTTTTTTACAGATTATTTATTTATTTTTTGCAGTGTAGGGTTACGGTTACGTTGCATTTTTACCCACATGCTAAACAAGAAGAGTTTCAGAAATTAGAAAATGTTACCTTTCAAATAAAGTCTCTAACATTCATTTTGGCCTTACAGTTCTTTTGTGCTCGGATTTCCATTTGATCATGCAGTAGATGAAAATTCCATATAAAGGGGTTGATGTGAAGCTAACACTAAAGCTACTCATGACCATGAACAGGTCACTGGCCACCTGGTGGATGTAAAGAGGTTAAATTTAAAAGAAGATTCTCCATTGTGGTCAATTATTGCAGTGCACTGCATGGAAAGAGAGCAGCCTGTACTGGTGAGGCAACTGAGCTCAGCAAACTGTGAAACATAGCAACTGCAAGTAGTAAACGAAGTGTAACTATTAAACTATTTGGGAGTATTTTGGCTTTAGTCCTGTTGATAAAGTTCAACAAGACAACACAGACAAAATTGTGTGAAGTATCTGCGAGTAAGGTTGTGGCTAAAGAGAGTTTCACTTCTGAATTTAACGTTTTTTTCAGTCTTCTGATGCGTTTTCATTGACCGAAGGGTCAACAGGTCTTCCATTGGTAATCAATACAAGGTGGGTGTGTCCTAAGCTGCTAATTTCCTTATCCATTAAACAGAAATAAAGTTTAGTTTAGTTAAATAGCTTAAAAGAAAGAAAATACTCTGTGTGGCAAATGATAGCACTAGCAGCCTTCTTTCCTTCTAGGTTAAGGAAACAACCCACCTGCCTCTCTTCTGCCACCAAAACAGCACTGATTTGTCAGGGCATGAAAATGGCAGATATGCTATCTGGCAGGACGTTGGCAGTCGATCCCTTGGGTCCTGTTAGCTGTACTGTGGGGCCTTGGTGAATCAGCGTTTCCTGATACAACCTCTGGATGTCCACTCATATTGGGATCTGGGGAGTTTGGAGACCGGGTCATGTTCCAGTTTTTCCTGTGTGGTGGAGAGCATTGTCCTGTTGCAGGACGCTGTCGCCATCCAGGAGTGCTGTTGCCGTTTGTGGGTAAGCTTGATCTGCAATAAAGTTTAGGTGGGTGGCACTTGTTGCATTGCTATGTTTTGATGGGAAATCTTAGATTTTGGCATTCATGTGGATGTTGCCTCAACAGGTATGACCCACCAAAACATCACTGTAGACTGAGCACACCTCTGACGGCAGCAGCCTCTCCCATCAGGATAGTGCTCTTCACCACACGGCAAGAAATGCTCAAGAACAGCTCAAGGACCATATGAGAGCCGCAGCCATAAACTCTGTGGGTGCAGCTTGCTAACCAAGCTTGCTAGCATTAGCTGATAACTGAGCACAGCACCCCTGATCCAAACATGGTCACTTCTGGCTTCAAGACGACAGCTGCCAAAATGCTAACACTAAGGCTTCAAAATGGGATAAACCAATGGATGGCATAAAAGTGGCTACTTCCATCTTTCATATACATTTTTACTTGTGCTGTTATTCAAAACATCAAAGACAGTTCCTGTTTGTACTCAAGCCTGCTTCTCCTGAATGATGAGTTGGATTTGGATTTTTTTTTTTTTTTTAAAGTTTCACATCATCAGCTGTCATTGAAGTTGTACAGAAATATTAGAAGAGGTCCATTAATATTGCTGTTGTGGCCTTTATGTAAAAGTAGGACAGGAGAGAGGTGGACATACTAAACAGAGATCAGATTTAGGCTTTTAAAAGGTAAATATTTTGCAATCAACAACAACTCTTGCCCTATGAAATTGCACACTTGTAACAGGGACTTTGCAGAACTTTGCAGAGCTAGTGCTGTTTTTGTGTTTCCTGACCGTGCCAAGGCGCTGCTCCTCATGCGGGTCTCCTCCTCGTTCATCTGCTCGCTGTGCTGAACGATCCTCTGCTCCCAGAATGATTTCAGCTTCTGTTTGTCATGAATTCGAGCTACATTCATCACCTGACAACAGGAATTACACAGCAGCAGACGCAACTGTAATCCACAAAAATTCAGATGTAGGCTCAATAAACTCTGAAGATTTGGTTACTTACTGCTGATTCTTTTTCTCCTCCTTCCTTTCTTTTTTCTTGTTCTCTTTCTTTGCCTCTTTGTATTCTATCACTGTCCTATGATCCTGTTCTATTGTCAGTGACTCCTCGTTATTCCCTCTCTCTGTCTCTTCTTTCTTTCTCTTGCATCTCTTTATTTTCCTCACCTACTCCTGTCCTCTGCACTCTTTCCTTTCACCTTTATTTCCTCTTTTAACTCCTCCCCTCTTGTCCACATCTGCTTTACTGTCTCTCTCTATCCTACTCTCCATCCTCTGTCCAATGCTCACCCCTCTTTTGCTTCTCTCTTTCTCATCTCCATCTTTTTGCTTTCTCTTTTTTCTTAGTTTTTTTTTACTTGTACTTTCGCTTTATTCTTTTCACAATAAAAATGACATCTCTGCTTGTAGTTATTCATCTCCCTTTCTCCTTTCCTTTTTCTGTTCTTCCCCTTTTTATACTCCTGTTCACTTATTCCAGCCTATGAAGCAAGTAAAAGAATTTCTTGTGCAGCAGAATGAAGCATGTCAGCCATCATCACATACACCAGCCAGCCTTTATATTAAAACCACTGACAGGTGAAGAAAGAAACATTAATCACTGGAACCGTCAAAGGCTGACACATACTGTATGCTAATAAAATTATTACACAATGATACAGAGATAAGCATCATTTTAATGGTGGAGTTCATTTGAGCTATTGTGTGCTCTGTATAATGGAGTTCTTTGAATTTAATGAACAAAAAGTCAAACGCTTAACCTAAAGTCAGATGCTGAAGATGTTTTATGGGGTCTCTACACCGAGAGCAAAAACATGAGATCCCACACCCACCCAAAGGGGAGCAAAACTAACTTTATTTATTTTCATTTTATCAGCAATTTTAAGAAATCACTGACACTCTGCTGACAATCAACCATAACACATTTAATTAAATTTAAACTGATATTATTTGATCTAGTTAATGAGTATTTAAAAGGTATTTCCTGAAAGGATCATTTCGAAACTGAGACCACAATCGCAATACAAAGCTGAATATTGCATCTTCCCGTCCTGTGATACCCAAGTGGAGTACTTACTGCCTGTTTAAAGTGTGCTAGTCTGGTGAAAGCTGTAAGTTTAAAGACCATTCATGTAATGAGTGAACTGGAAATACATCCGTGTTTCATGATCGAACGATCGGCCCTGTGGCAAAAAGATTTATTTTCACAGTTTTGTTTTTTTTTTTTCATTTATTCATCCTGAATGATAAGTTGGTCTACAGACCAACTGAGGTTTGACTTAAAAAATGATTTTGGAGGGTTGTTACAACCCTAATGTTTAGTAATTGGTTAAGAATTAGTTTGTCTATCTATGAACATTATGTTAAATGTAAAGTTGCACCTGATATTTATAAAACTTTGTAAATGATTAATAAATTTTGTGAAGTGCATCTTTCAAAATGTATTTCAAAGGCTGTTATAAAGTTTTACTTTATACTAGCTTCATAAATACTTTTAAAGAGCGTAAAGTAGGCAGGTGGGGTGGTGGTGTAAATCACAAGACTGTGAACCTCGAGACCACAGTTTGTGACCTTTTTAACTTGCTGTTTGATTAGGTTTAGGAAGAGATTGCGGTTTGGGTTAAAATACGCTGTTACTTGTGGATTTTAATGGACCCCTTTACATAACATTTTAAGGGGTCCTGCCCAAAAGTCTGCCCAAAAGAAGCTGGGAGTGAGACCAGTCTCTTACTATGACAGGTGCGCCACAACACCAAAAGACACCTTATGCATATCTCTGACAAAATGGCTGTATTTGGTCCCCTGGGAATGAGAACAGCTTCACTGATCAGTAATAAAACCTTTATTATAGAACAATAACATTTGTGAAATATATATAATATAAAATATCACGAGTGCCAGTGTCATCAGAATGTAATCGTTATTTTCTTTCATGTTTTATTACACCAAGGAATGAAGGAACATAAATCATAACCGTAATGACCAGTATTATCATTTCATGTTAACAGTAAGTAGCATCTTACTAAAGTTTAATTAACTATCAATTTACAATTACTGGTTTTTATCTCCATTAAGGGGTTATGTTATTGTTTTGCCTGTTCTGTTAGCAGAATTACTCAAAACTGATGGAAAATTTTGATTTGAAACAGTCGAACCAGTAGAATTTGAGCCGAATTAGAATTGATTAACTTTCAGAGTTAATCAGGATCCAGGTCTAGATCCAGGAATTTTTATAAGAATTCTTTCCCATTGTGAAAGAGGGCAAAATATTTTTCCTCATGTCTTTACAAATACGTGTGAAACTTAAACTGGAAAAAATTGAGACACTGTTTTGATGTTGTCAAGAAAATGTTTCAAACTAATCAGGATCAAAATGTAGGCACTCAGTTCATGCCTGGTGTGGAGGCAGTTTTCAGGCTTGGCAGAGGTATGCAGTCTCTCACTGCTCTTGTTATAAAGTGTTAGCAGAACACATACTACCAGCTGTGGCTGAATTACATGAGCCATCATTCTCTACACTGACTGTAATAAAGACTCAGATAAGCACATCAGACTCACACATTTTTCTGTCTGTCAACTGAGAACTGATGCACTGTAGTGACTGACGCACACCTCACTTATTTCAGGGAAATTATTGTCATTGCAAATGTAGAGAAATAGCTGAAACTGTGCAGTGAAATTATATACAGATGCCTTGAAAAAAGAGGGGTTTTTGTTCTATGTTTAAGTTTTGCTCTTTGATTCAGAGAACCAAACCATATGTTAGATCATACTACATGACGTAACTCAGGCCACTAGAAAGTTAATGGACATTAACGATGTTTATGTAACTCAAAGTCTTTCCAGTCACAGACAGGACGTTTCAATTTTTCTGTTTCTATTCATCTGTCCACAGTCGTATTATTACACACACCACACTCAGCACCCGACATAAAGACACAGATGTCACATGGCTTATCCGAAAGGCACCGGGATCTTACCACGGCTTAGTCATCTTTACACTATGTGTGTGCGTGTGTGTGTGCATGTGCGTGTGTGTGTGGGGGGGCTGAAATAGAAAAAAAGAGAGAATGAAACACTTGCTAACCTTACACAGTACTGTATGTATAAATGTCTTTACTTGGTTTTTGTAAAGACTCTTGGTCAAGCTTTGTGCTGCTTTAGGAGTTGGCTGATGTAAACTGTAGGCTGTGATTTTTAACTTTTGAGTGGATGGGGAGCAAAAGAGATTTTGTGTGTGTGCACACTGTGTATCACATTTAGGTCAGAGGTAGGACTTCCACCTATTTTCAGTGGATTGAAAAGGATGCAGCGTTTTGACTCCATGGGGTAAAAACATTGCAACAGAGAGGTGTGCATGAAAACACAACTTGTTAATGTCACAATTTATATTAAATTCTAAAAAGTGCCTGAGGAAAATCACATACAGTCCTAATTCTGACAATATATAATATACATAAAATGTACTGTGACTGCCAGATTTATTATAGTTTTATATTTTCTTATTTTTAGTTTTTATTTTTATTTAGTTTTGACTTTTTGTTCTTAATTCAGTTTAGTTTCAGTTTAGTTTTTATTGTTTGAAAATGTTTAGTTTTAGTTTAGTTTTTATTAGTTTCAGTGTTAGTTTTAGTCTTTTTAAGTATTACTGTATTTAGGGCAGATGCCAGAGGCAAGATTTAGGAAAATCACTATAGGTATTAATTCAGTTTAATTCAATTTTATTTTATTTATATAGCACCAAATCACAACAACAGTCGCCTCAAGGTGCTTTATATATTAGGGTAAAGACCCTACAATATTAGACAGAAAACCCCAACAGTCAGACGACCCCCTATGAGCAAGCACTTGGCAACAGTGGGAAGGAAAAACTCCCTTTTAACAGGAAGAATCCGGCAGAACCAGGCTCAGGGAGGGGCAGCCATCTGCCACGACCGGTTGCGGGTGAGGGGAAACAGAAGAGAGCAGAGGGAGACAGGACAAAAGACACACCTATGGGAGAGAGACAGAGTTTAACTAATGATTAAATGCAAGTTGTGTATAAACACATGGAGAGTGAAAGAAAGTGAGGAAGAGGAAGTGCTCAGTGCATCATGGGAAGCCCCCAGCAGCCTAAGCCTATTGCAGCTTAACTAAGAGATGGTTCAGGGTCACCTGATCCAGCCCTAAC
>VUQI01032829.1:9046-20691 GCA_015106735.1 Paratilapia polleni | reverse complement strand
TTATAGCTGCAAAGGGTGGGCCGACATCATATTAAACCCTATGGATTAAGAATGGGATGTCACTCAAGTTCATATGCGTGTGAAGGCAGACGAGCGAATACTTTTGGCAGTATAGTGCACCAAAACAGCAATACCTGCTGTAGAGTTTAAGATTATGCTTGGTGATGTAATAAAAAAAAACAAACAGTAGACCTGTTGCTGAATGGTTTACTTATTCTTGCCAAAAGTTAATGAAATCTGAATAAGCCAAAGATCTCTATTTTATTTTATTAGAAAATGACCTCACCAGTGAATAATGATAAGAAGCTGTATCATTCTTTTGTCTGTTATGCTGTTGGCTCTTATGTAGTACTGCTACATTCTACAATAGAGCAATATTAATTGTATTGCACTGGATGACTGCCTGCCTTACGGTTTTTCAAAACTGATGATTTTGTCAATAAAAAATAAAAAATTAGGTTTGGACATTGCTAACAATTCCCGGTTGCTCCATTTGTTAGCTCATTAAAAACATGTATCCTTTTCCTTCCACTTCACAATTATGCACTACTTTGTGTTGGTCTATCACATAAAATCCCAATAAAATACATTTAAGTTTGTGGTTCTAACGTGACAAAATGTGGAAAAATTCAAGGGGTATGAATTCTTTCACAAGGCACTGTAAATTTAACACACGGTTAATTGGAAAATGTTTCACTTCTTATTGTTTCCCACATTTTTATTATTGTACATTTTTGCAGTTTTACTATTTTCTCCTATTATATTGAAGTATTTTACCTTTTGTAAAGCCCTTAACTTCAAACAGTATCCACTATGGCTGCAACTAGGGGTGAGTCGATATACTGGTATTAATGATAACTGTGATATTTAAAAATGTAATAGTGATATTTGTAATAAGCATATGATAATATAATAAATAACTCTACAATTGTTCTCTTTACAAATTTTCTACAGTTCTGGTTTCCTCCACCTTCCTACAATTGTATTTTAAATGAATTATTTAAAATTTTTAGGCATCACAATAATAATGTTATCGTTCTGATATCGTGGCAGCCCTAGCTGCAACGTGTCTACAGTCTTAAAAATAAAAAGAACAGAAACCACAGTGCTGAACAGCTTCATGCTGTAATAGCCAGCTAAAGCTCTTTATTCATTTTAAAAGACATTTAAGAGACATTCAGAAACAAGGGAAGCTATTGTAGCATTTGGTTGCTTCTTTTCATACATGTAAATATCTCTGGGTTGTGTAAATTTTAAGGCACGAGATAAATTATGAAGACGGAAAATGCTTTTCGGCCCATATGGAAAAAAAAAGAGAAAAAGAAAAGTCCCATTCTCTCTAACAGTAAATGTTTATGTATGTGACATGTAAGTCCCAATACACTCACATGTCATATACTATAGTTTACTTGTGAACGCTGCCCCGTACATACAGAATTCTTGTAATTATCTTGCATGTGACAAAATTTAAGGGGCCAGTTTCATATAATACATACAATACATGTAAAACCAGCGTTTACTGTAGATTTTCTTCTGTCATTTCCATATGGGAGAGGACCAACCCGACTTCAGAGGCACACATTTCAAATTTGATGGCTTACAGACAAACTTATTGTTCCACACAAAATGGGAAACACAAATAAAAAACATTAAAAGACATAAAATGCAGTTAACAGACACACACACACACATATATATATATATATATATATATGTATATATATATATATGTAATGTAATGTAAAATACTTTCTTGATGCTTGATGTGAACACAAGACAAAGCTCTAGAAGTTGTATTCTGAAAGTCAAAGGTCACACTAACCAACTTGTTACTAACAGAAAAGTTGCTGTTCTTTGGCTGTGCTGGGTCACACAAACAGAAAGCTGTGGATCTTACACATTTGTTGCAGATATATAAATCACTTCTGAGTGAGTGCTGTAAAGTCAAAGCAGTGTTTAATATGTTGTACAGAAAACAAAGGAAGCTCACTAATTTGCACCTTCTTTCAGATGGCATTTTGAAAATGACCCTTTATGCCAAATTAAGACTAAAGCTGATTCATAAACAACAAAATGTGAACAGCTGAGAATGATGGTAGCGGAAATATGAACGTCACCGCAGCGACGACAACAAACCCTGCGTGAGTGTTGCAATTTAAATTTTAAATGCAACATTCATTTCATTTATTTTTAAAGCCACTATGTGTAGATGTGATTAACGCATCTTTCGAATAATTCAGAAATCCCTGTGAAATCTGGTGCAATCTCTGTGACTCTTCTAATCCGTGTTTCTGCAGGTAAGTAAGAAAAAACGAAAAAAAACTGTAGTCTTATGAAACAGCCTTGGGCATAATCAACATGAACACATTAAATGTAGTCCATACAGAAACAGTAATGCCTTTCCACTTGGAAGACTTTTAATGTGAAAACTGGCAGGAAGTGTTGAGTTAGCTTAACATTCATTGCAAAGAACTGGAGAAAGTGGAATGACTTGAATTAACTGCTACAACAGAATTTCTGTTAGAGAGGAGAAATTAAAAGCATCAGTGAAGTGAGAATGATAAATTATTTTATTATACCAGTGGAGATTGTGCTGGGAAAACAAGGCAACAGGAAGTTAACAGGGGACAATAATAAATTTATAAGAAATAAAATGTTGGATCTACCATTAGTTTGTTCCAGATAGAGGCCTGGTTCGCCCTCATCAGGGATAAATGATGACAATCCGATAATTTAAGGCTTGCTCACAGAGAATCATTGGCTTTTTCTCTATAACATTAAGTCTTTGCCATAAAATGTAAAGTATAAAAAAAAAAAAAGAAATAAACTGTGATTGTGTCTTTTCTCATACTACCAGTGGACAAATTAAAGTTCTACACATAGTGGCTGGCTTTAGGTACAGGAAGAAAGAGCCGGTGATCCTTAAAATACTTCTGTTAAAATACAAGCCGGTTTTATGATGGAACAGTAAAACATTTTGAGAAAAATTAGAAGACTAATAACTTTCTCTGCTCGTCAAATAAAACGAGCAGCCGTCTGGGTCAGCTAGCTTAGTTTAGCTTAGCATACTGATCAGCCCGCCTGTGCGACCAGGACATCTAACGCTTGATAACTGACACCATATAGATAACAGGTGCCAGACTACTTCTTGGCTGACTGTCTTCGCTTTTGTCACCGAGTTATGCGACACCACAACACAATTATACCCCAAATAATTCATTTAGTCAGCTGTCTATTAGTTTCTTAATAAGTTTACTTATTTCCTAAACCCCAAATTCTCCGTATGGAAAGATAACCTAATGTAACACAGCAGCTTATGGTACAATAAAATTGGTTTTCATTTACCAGGCTACCTGTGCCCACATGGTTAATGATTAGTGAGTTTATCAATCCCAATCCCATGGTGTCAAATACTGCCATTTTATCAAGGCCACTGGTGTCTCAGATGTGTCATTTGGCATCTGTTCGGTGACACAACAGCAATGGCAATAGTGAGAGTGAGAGGGATGCTTGGTAGTGTTAAGCGTCCTTTTTTTAAATGTTCCGGGTTTAATGTGTAAACCTAGCCAGTAGTTTTGGTGACTGAACATAACCAAACAGCGAGTGAAGAAGTGCAAAACACAAACCTTAATGCTAAAATAAGCTAAACATCTCCTGGTAGTAGCGTCATATTTTAACTGTGAGCAGAGAGGGTCCCATCAAAATGTCCCACTATTCCATTAAAAAGCTTCTCTAGATTATTTCAACATTAAAATGTTTAATTTCAGCTTTTATTGTTTAACAAAAGGAACTTCTCTTTAGATGAATTTAGGCAATGTTTACACAAAGTAGATATGATCCCCAACAGATTAAAAAAAGTGCAAATATTTATATTCAGTTTAAAAAAAACAAAACAAGTAACACTTAATAATGGCCTTATTTCAGTGTAAGCACAGAAATCTGTCAGCAAATAAACACATTAGTGTGCATACAGTTCTTTTTACTTGGTTATTACACATACTTGTTATTACAGTGAAATAATGCCAGTATATAGGTGTGTTACCAAAACCCCACCAGGGCAAAATAACAAAATACTTCTCGTCTCTTTGGTGCAACTCCGTCCAGAATGTTTTTGCATTTAAAAAATAAAAATTAAATCAAATCAAATAAAATTACAAAAACAATCATTTGGCCAAGTAAGACACCATACCCCCCTCTCACTTCTACAATACACCCCATACTCTTGTTTTGTCCTGAATCATTGTACATTATTTACAGACTTGTACACTTCTTTTTTGAACGAAAAAGAAAAAACAGTCACTTCTCTAAATATGGAATATAGGCTTCCATAGCACTACACTATGTAGTATAGTTCTCTACATGTATATACTCCCTTTAGTCAATCACTTTCACTTCTTAAAGGGGAGGTTTGCCTTGCGACTGATGTGATTAAATGAGTGTCAAAAGCTGCTTTTCACAATCAGTTTGTTTCTTACAGTTACAACTAATATAACTAACAACAACAAAAAAAAAAAACCATGTCGTACTGTAGAGCTGGAAGTGTATAAAGTGGAAGTGTGGTGATATGATGAAGATACTAATGATGGCGACTTATAGCTGGTGTGACTTCGCCAGGCCATCTGAGCTCAGCTCATACCTGCAGGAGGAAAGAAAGAGCTTTAGAGTTTGTTTAATAATCCATGAAATCTGGCTTTTTTTGCAACCTTTAACACCACATCATTTTACTTTCCAAGAGCATAAAAAAAACAAAAGTAATCTTCAGGATTTACTGTGCAGCAACTCTTTGCAATTTAGTTGCAGAATGTAAAGGTTAACACAGGAGACTCTTCATTTAGGCCCATTACAGGCACACGTGCCCTTCCTCTAACTGTTGTGCTTGCACTATTGATTAGTAAAAAAATGGCAGCAGTGGATGCTTGTCATATAGCCACTGCAACCTTTTGGCATTAGGTCATTTTTACAAAATCAATATTACAATATTTGAGGCAGAAAACTAATGGTATTTCAGTCAGGGTTCAGTGTTGACCCCTACACCACCAATATACTGCATCTCTCAGACAGTATGCCACTTGCATTGATACTGTTTCACAAGAGTGAAAGAGAAGGTTTACAGGACCATAGTGAGACCTGCTATGATGTATGGTTTGGAGACAGTGGGGCTAACAAAAAGACAGGAGGCCGAGCTGGAGGTGGCAGAGCTGAAGGTGCTGAGATTTTCATTGGGAGTGACCAGAACGGATGGTTTGGACATGTGCAGAGGAGGGACAGTGGATATATTGGACAAAAGGTGTTGAATATGCAGCTGCCAGGCAGGAGGAAAAGAGGAAGACCACAGAGAAGGTTCATGGTTGTAGTGAAGGAGGACATGCAGAGGGTTGGTGTGACAGAGGGAGATGGTGGCAGATGATCCGCTGTGGCGACCCCTGAAGGAAGCAGCCAAAAGAAGAAGAAGAAGTAGAAGAAGAAGAACTAAGTCTTCGCTAACATGGCTATTAACACATCACCAATGTTAGCTATGGTTAGCTCAGCCACCGTGGCCATTCTGTCCATTGGCCATTGTAGTGTAGTGTTTGCCTGCAGATGTGGAAGTCCCCAGCAGCCTCGCGCTCACCGTCTGGTGACAAAATTTACTCAAATTTTAGGTCTTGTGTACTCGGATCCAAGTGTACCCTAGTATACTTGGAGCCATGGAAATTATAACACCTCTCTTAGCCTCTGGGGGCATTTGCCAATGTTTCAGTGCTTCTGGTGTAGCTAGTAACTATTCAAATAACAGATATCCGGATAACTGGATAACGAGATATCTGGAACTTCTTTTTGCATGAGCTCGTTCTTGTTTACTTCACAACTACAAAAAGAAGTAAAAATGCTATTAAAAGACTAAATCATCGTCGTCTCGAATGTGATTGGCCGATACTACTCTAAAAATTGGACTACAAACAGAAAACAAAGCTTTTCTCTGGCCAAACTGTCCGTATTCATATGAAATATCTGTTTAAGTAAGGCTAGCTGTAATATACGCTATTGATGCATTCACAATGATATGAAATTCTTTTACAGTCTTCTCTATCCAAAAAAAATATACATGCAAACCTACATTTGAACTTATGATTCTGACATGATAAAAGTGCACTTTGTTTTAAATAGAGTTTAAAAGTGACTAACCATTGTGTCCAACCCTTGCTGATCTCCTCATGAGTCAAATCCACCAGAACCTGATGAGAAAACAACAACACAGTTTTCTTATAAAGACAAATAAGCCATATGTGAAAAAACAATCCTAAAAATACCCTACTAGAAGCAGAAGGGACACTAATATACTACATTTAAGACAAAACCTAACAAAAAGTGACTTTTCTCAAAACCAGCAAAATTATCTTCCACTCCAGAGGCTTCATTGTGAAAAAGAAATCTTTTTCAGCTCCAATGAAAGCAAAATAAATAAAGACAAAAAATTATTTTGTCCGCACCTTTCCAAGAAGGCCTTTGTGTTTGGAGAGCAGACCTCCACCGTTCTTCACAGCAACATCTAGAGTCCGCCTGTGGAGCTCCACAAGGGAAACGCTGAACTCAAACCTAAAGAGGCGGGGACACAGTGAATATTTACGAGCCTTGCTCTGCTTAATCAGAAGCTGTAAAACAGTGAGACAGTTGGACTCACGTCTGATCATAAATTGGGTTGAGGTTTTTCTTCATTGTGTGAGTTTTCCTCCTGCCTGACCTCCGTTTGTCAGGAAGCAGGTAGAGCCGGACATAAGGATCTGAGCCATGATCAGTGAAAGCTATGAGGTTTCTGTGGAGGTCAACAAAAGGATATTATTTGAGAATGAAAACACTGATCTTAATAAAATGTGTTTTCTTTGTTGGTTTGTTTTTTACCTGCAGCTGTGCACAACTACGATGAGTTTGTTTCTCTGGGAGCTCTGTCTGATCGTCAGCTGGATCTCACCCAGTGGGAAATGACTGGGGCCTGAACCACTACGCAGAGAGAAAACATCTGAAATATTAGCACTGACAAACACCTGAGCATAACCTGAGCTGTATCTACACAGTTTCTTGTTACACACTATTAAAATACACTTATACACCAACCAAAAACAACTATTTTTATTACAGAGAGGCACTCCAAAATGCACTCAAATCATAAGAAGATGTAAAAAGGTTAATAGTTATGTATAAAGATTGATATATACTTATGGAGCTGCTGGAGTCTCTGCTGCAGCTCCTGAGCAGCATAAGGGTTGGAGATGTCTGATGCAATGCTGGGCGTAGGCTCCTTGCCTCCAGCCAGGTACTGCTGGGAGCCCGAGATGGCCAGGTTTGAGGTGCTCTTCCCGGTTTCTGCCAAGCTCTGACCTCCTCCACCACCACTGCCACCCTGCCCAAAGTCCGTGCTTCCCTGGGACCTCACAGACTCCTCAGCTTTCCTCTGCCTGTTCAGCACGTCCTGGGCTGACACGGAGGCCGAGCGGGGAATGTCAGACGTAGAGGAGGGAAGTTTGGACGATTCTGAGGAGACAGAGGGCTGTGGTGTCGAGCTGGAGAAGTCGGACTTGCGGACCTGTACCGAGGATGGGGTGGAATTTGAGGATGCTGAAGTGTCCTTATCCAGGCACAACACCTGAGATTAGACAAAAGATACAGAGAAATGAGAAATGGGAGAATGGTTGGTTTTTTTCAACAGCCTATAAAATTAGGAAAAGCATTTCCATCAAATTTTTCCAAGTCAATTTCTTCCAAGAAGCAAATCTTCCAGCTGAGAGTTTCAGATACTTTTGAAATTCCAGAAAAAGCTCTTCAGTGGAACTTTATATTATATATATAAGCAAATAGACAATTTTAACACTCCAGCTCCAGCAGCTCTTGAAGAACAACTTTTACTGCTTGACCAATGGGTTTCGGCCTGTAGCCTTCATCAGGGTCATCCCAGAACACAGTCGAAAGTACCTTTACCTCTCATACTGATGCTGGAAAATGTTCTTTAATTATGAAATTGATCACCTGGAGCTGAGTAATCTTATTGCTGTCTCATATCCTCCAGGGATGGCAAATCTCAAATCTGTCATGTTTGGTTAGCCAATATTGTTAGCATTAACTTGAGAACTGTTTGATAAGCTTTCCCATGAAACGGTAAGCAGAGTGCTATTGGTTCCTGTAAAAACAGCAGCTAGAGAGACAGCCCCGCTTTCAAGAAGCTGCTCTGACTGGTCAGCCCTACAGGCCTGTGCAGGCAATACCATTCTGCATGAGCTCTTCTGAAACACAAAATTTGATCCATGGATTATATATATATATTTTTAAATTATGTTCCAGAAAAGGTCAAAATATTAAATGCCATTAATATATCGTGCAAGGCATATTATGTAAAAATATTCACCGAATTTGATCTAATGGATTATTTAAGGTCAAGATTTTGCATTTCTGGCTTTTTACAGTAATCATGTATATTCAGGGTAATGGAGCAGTAGGTACTAAAGCCTCTCCCCTTGCCTACCATCACGTGACTTTCTTCAATAAAATCTTTAACAGCTTGACACCAGAATCTGAAATTCCAGGTTTGATAAGCTTTATGGCTTATAATGAAAGTGACCTGAATCATTTTAGACTTGGCAACGTCATGCCAAAAGACTAATTTATCTTCTTTCTCAGCTTACTAATCTTTTACCCGCAGAGCCATCCTCATCTTGAGTGTGCAGCCTGGTCCAGAGTTCCTCAGAGGGAAGCGCTGGTTCAGCATCATGTTCTCTGCCTCCAGCAAGCGAGTCAGGGGCATTGTTAATGTCCCCAATGAACATTCATGTTTCTCATCCTTCACCTGAAAGACAAAAGGGTTATAAAACATTAGTTTTACAGGATAATGTCAGTTACAGTTCATACATTCCAGATCTAGTTCCTTCTAAAATGGACTGAATGCTTTCATACCTCAACCTCCAACTCTTGGGCTTTAGGGTTGTGGATGAGGAAGGGGAAGGTTTCCTCCCACACCGGTTCATTGGTCTTATATTTGGTCTGGAAAAGGACGGGAAGGAAGAAAGAGAAAAGGAAAATATTAAGACAAGATAGATGATACACTGAAAGTTGAACACTAGAGATAGGAAGCAAATTTATAGGCCTGTAATGGAGACCAGAGGTTCCATTACCCGTACTTATATTTTATTAGTTTTTTTAAAGGATCGATACTAGAAAGCCACATAAAAAAGGCACACACATTTACGTTTGGGGGATTCTTTATTGGGGTTATTGAGTTTGATATTTTGGGACTATTATTTAAGTGACAGTTTATGGAAGGTGAAGAAGCAGAGGGGGACTGGCCATCCTACCTGTGTTACAAAGAAGTAAACCTTAATCAGAGCTGTTCACAATTTATAATTATTTGTTTTGTAAACCTTAATTCTGTATTGTATAATTATTAAGAATGTGTGTTCATGTTAGCAATACTCATAATCACCTTTTCTCGGTTGTCCCCTTGGCAGGAAGTGGAGCAAAAGAGTGAAAGGAGCTCAATCACTTGCTTATGAACCCCTGGGGCAAACCAAAGTGCCAGGTTAGGGGAGTTTAAGTTGAGGTGTTTCAAATATATGTAATCTATTAATGCATAGATATTGTTGAATGTTGGGTTGGTGTTGGTTTAGGTGGATATTTAGTCCTTCATTTGGTTTTGCGACCCACAGACTTGGGTCATTCCAGATACTCACCTGAGGCAGGTAGAGTATAAAAGGAAGTCAGTTGCTTTCAGATGGAGAGACATATGTGTGTACATTGGTGTATAGGTGTTTGTGAACTCTTGTGTTTATAATAAAGGCCACAAGTTGGTGGATGAATTTTATTCCAGGCTCACGCCCTTTTGTGTAAACCCCAAGCTACTGGTGACCAGACTGACAAGGGCAAAGTGAGTCATTTTGAGGATACAGCCTCACATGTTGTGCAAACTAATTCCTCTAAAGCAAAAAGACACATACATTTTTTTTTCTACAAGTGTGTTTGCTTCAGTTGAGTCTTTTATGCACACAAAGTTGCTTTCATTTCCATAACTGGCATCTTGGGGAATAGAAAATATTTCCAGACGTGCATACAGAATGAATAAATCAACCACAGTGAGCACAAATGAGGATTTTGCTTTGCTCTCACCTTGCTGTCGAAGGACTTGTGCCCCACTCTGAACTGGACAAAAGGGCTGGGATCACTGGTCACTTTTTTACCAGACTGCAGCAGTGAAAAAAAAAACCCAACAAAAAACAGGTTTTACAAACAAGAAATAACGGTGCATCGTCTGGCTATGCTAGCATTTTATATAAATGTTTCTTTAGAGTTCGGTTTGCAACAATAAGATGCAGTGACAGAGTAGAATCTAATATTTTACTTAATTAATTAATTTGGGTCAGTGTCCTTTTGTCATCAGTGAATCCAATTAAAAATCATCGCTACCCTCCTAAAATGTACATTATACTGTTTTTAAATTCAGCTGTGCAGTAAGTTTTAAGCATTGGAAATCTGCATTTTTACCTCATACAATGTAATTTTGGGCCAGACTACTCAAGGAAGGAATTAAAGAAAAAGTACATCAGGTAGAAGTCTCTTAAATTACCCAAAACCAGTAAGTGTAGAAACCACACCAGATCAATTTAAAAGAAAAGATCAGAATGAAATAAAAAAGTGTAAAATGTAGGTCAGGCAACAATGCTATTATTTACAACACACACTGTTAGAAATAGTTTTAGTCAATGAACATGATTTTCTTCCAGGGAAAGTAGTTCCAATGAAAGCTGTTTATAGTGAGGTCTGTGGATCATCATGAGAAGCAGTGAATTTGTTTCTGTTTCTGGACAGACATGTTAGTCTCACTGTATATATTCTAACTGCAATTCTTGGAGCTGGGTTGATCATTTCAAATAAGCTCCTTGATATTTTTAATATTGCCACAGCAGAGATCTTAAATGATCACTTTCCCTAAACATTGTCTTCTAGTTTAGTTAAAGGTATGGTTGCAAGTATTGACATCTGCTTTTTCACTCAGTGATGAGAAGTTGAAATTTTTCTTTATATGTTCAGTTGTGACCTTTTGAGTATCTGAAACTTTTTATTGGAATTACAAAATAACTATCAGTAACAAAAACATGTAGCAGCAGCAAATTGAGAAACAAATTAAATCCAAACTACTCAAGCTCAGTATTTTTACATTTTTTACTACATACTTTTTTTTTTTAATGAATATGCTTAACTGCTGCATACACCGTATGGCCAAAAGTATGTGGGCACCCTCTGTCTTCAAAGTTTTATGATGGAAAGTTGCAATGCTATAAAAAATTTAGCATTAGTTTTAACAGAGCGACAGAGTCAAACTCAGCCAGCAATCCCAGCAGATCAGATACTCTCTCCAAAGGTTTGTGTTTTGCCCTGTCTCCCTATGCTATTTTTTTTTGTCTTCTCTTTCCCCTCACCCCCTCAGCCAGTCATGGCAGATGGCTGCCTCTCCCCGAGCCTGGTTCTGCCGGATGTTTCTTCCTGTTAAAAGGGAGTTTTTCCTTCTCACTGTTGCCAACTGCTTGCTCATAGGGGGCTGTCTGACTGTTGGGGTTTTCTGTCTTAGGGTCTTTATCCTAAAATACAAAGCACCTTGAGGCGAATATTGTTGTGAATTGGCGCTA
>VUQI01032828.1:3166-13661 GCA_015106735.1 Paratilapia polleni | reverse complement strand
CATCTTACTGGTGTAGCATCTTCCTTTGTTTTCTTTAACTATCTGGTCTATTGTGTTGAGGACTGCCTCCACCAGGGACTGATTTCTGATAGAGTCACCCGGTTGGTTGTATTTATTATCAGTGAAATGGCATTGGCCCTTGCACTTCTTCACCAGATCACTCAGACATTTATTCTGACTCACCAACTTTTTGATCTTCATTCCTTCTGAGAGCTGGTCGTCCTGAGTAAAGACAACTGTAGCATATTTCAAAGCTTCCTCTGAGAAATATTGGCATATTTTCTCAATGACAGCTTTCTGATGCTTTGTGGATTTCTCCACTTTGAGCACAATGACAAAAGCATGAGGCCCTGGAGCGCACTTAGTGATACACCCCATTATCTCTGACTTCAGGTCCTTCTCTGGTGTACCTGGGCCGAAGAAATCAGGAGTGTTGATCAGGGTAATTCTTCTTCCATGAACAGATTTGGACTCAGCTTGACATTCAGAATTGTTCATCTTGAACACATCTTCTCCAAATATGGTGTTTGCTAGGCTACTTTTCCCAGCTCTAGTGTCTCCCAGCAGGACAATCCTGTACATTTTTTGCACTGGAAGGAAGTAAAGACAGAAAATTAATAGAGCATTTGAGCACTCTTACCTTGCAATATGGAGTCTGGAAACGTACATGACTCTAAACGTCAACCAATCATCATTCATTAGAGAAGGCCTTGCTCTTTTTTAGAGGTTTGTGCTGGAAAAGAGGTTACTGTGCACACTGACAATATGATTAGAGGGAAAATGAAGCATGCAAGGAGAAACACTAGAAATTTGAACATGCTGTCCTAGATTTCTTCATTTTATTCACTATAAGAAAAGCATAGGCCTGAAACAGGACTTTGTTGTGCCAGGATATAGCTTCCTGTCACCTGACAATCCTACTGAGTAAAACTAATGTCTCCTCAAATGTGTTGTTACCTTTGATGTACGTTTGAGCCCGAGCTGTTCCTGCCATGACAATCATTGTTGGTGGCACTAGAAAAGCAAAATGAGTAAGAATAACAAATACAGATTAGTGTCTTTGGTTAGAGATGTTTATTTATATTGTCACAAAAAATATTACTAATGTCAGCTCAGTTAATTTGCTTTAGTGCATTGAAAGGAAATAGGTCATGTTTTGCACAGACTACACTGAACAACACGTCACAAAAATGCTGTGTTTGTTTATTTATTTAGAATACCTGTCTCAGGTTTGATTCGTCCAACCTCTTTCTGCGTTTTGTCTTCTGCTTGTGTTGTTACCCCTTTTGCTCCTATCTTTGCTCCCATGTTTTCCTGCAAAACTGTAACACTTGGCTGAAAGAAAGCCTTTGTCAAAGGCTCAACTGCGGGGCCTGTTAAGTTGATCCATACGTGCTTAGAGACACCTCCTGGCTTCATCGGTTCTAGAAGACACGGATAGAAATTTATAATTATTAGACAAAATAACAACAACAAAGAAAAGGGCCATTTACTAAAGAGCAACTTGAAGCAGGATTCTGTGCAGCCATACAGAGCATGCACATAACAACCATCAATGTAATGAGTGCGTCGTAATGGTGCTTGGGGAGTTTGCTTGACGAAGCATGACCAAAAGCTCAGAGGTCAAAACAGTTTTGTTAAATTTAATTTAACACTTAAATGTAAATGTTAAATTTGTTATTGGCGTTTTATTCTGGAGAGGCCACTACACATTACTCAAATCAAATATAATGTAATCCAGTTAATAGATTAATACAATGATTCATGCTTCGCAAATACCAAAACTGATTTGTCTTTTCTCAGACAAGGCTGTGTGCTTGGCTGGGTGCAGCATTTTACATTTGCCATTACTGATTCGCTCTCAATAGCGTTAAAGTATCATCAAAGTCCATTTTCAAAGGATAATTCATCTAAAATATCAGTTTTCAAAATGCAGATGTTGTTCTGTCTGCAGAGGAACTTACCAGGCATGTTGTTTGAAATGAATCAGCGAAGCACAGAGCTTGACAATTGTCGTATGTCTTGTTGCTTTTGACCCCAGCTTAGTTTCACTTGTTGTTAAATACGTGTGTGAAAGGGGTGGGGATAGCTGGGGATTTCCCCTTAAGAGGAAAGAAAATGCAGTTCCATGTTTGTTTTCAGTAATTAAATTACTTTGCATTTACACAGAATAACTTAAAACAAACAAATTAATTGCAACTTCAATTCAATTCAATTCAATTTTATTTGTACAGCGCCAAATCACAGCAACAGTCGCCTCAAGGCGCTTTATATTTTAGGGTAAAGACCCTACAATATTAGACAGAAAACCCCAACAATCAGACGACCCTCTATGAGCAAGCACTTGGCAACAGTGGGAAGGAAAAACTCCCTTTTAACAGGAAGAAACCTCTGGCAGAACCAGGCTCAGGGAGGGGCAGCCAGGTGAGGAGAAACAGAAGGGAGCAGGGGGAGATATGACAAAAAGTAAACGTTTCTCAAGTTTTTGGTGAGTGAAAGCCAATAACTGAAGGTCACACAATAAAAATACAGACATCAAAAATTTACTGTTTGTGAGAGTGGTGGCTTATGCTGGCATGCTCATTCATAGATTGCAACTATTAAAGATGTGGTATTTCCTTCCAGCTCTATTTGTCAGAGCTGTGTTTGAAGAGAAGAGAAACTGAAGATAAATACTCCCTTGGTCTTGTTATTGTTAAGAGCTGATATATATATATACACCCTGTATATATACTGTATATATACAGTCATGTCTGTGCAGGCATGTGAAAAACTAAGTACGCGCCGTGATTTATGATATTACTTTCTCACACCTCTGTGGAGGAATTCTGGTCCACTCTTCTTTAATATGTTGCTTCACTTCATTGAGGTTTGTGGGTATTCATTTATGCACAGCTCTCTTAAGGTCCCACCACAGCATTTCAGTCAGGCTGAGGTCTGGACTTTGACTGGGCCATTGCAACACCTTGATTCTTTTCTTTTTCAGCCATTCTGTTGTAGATGTGCTGCTGTGCTTGGGATCATTGTCCTGTTGCATGACCCAATTTGGGCCAAGGTTTAGCTGTTAGACAGATGGCCTCACATTTGGTATGAGGTGTTTGTGCTGATATGCTTTGTTTGGTTTTTGCCAAACCTGCTGTTGTGCATTATGACCAAACATTTCCACTTTGGTCTTTTCTGTCCAAAGGACATTGTTCCAGAAGTCTTGCATCTTTGCTCAGATGCAACTTTCCAAAGCTAAGCCATGCTGCCATGTTCTTTTTAGAAAGAAGACGCTTTCTCCTGGCA
This sequence comes from Paratilapia polleni, assembly GCA_015106735.1. Classification (NCBI taxonomy): domain Eukaryota; kingdom Metazoa; phylum Chordata; class Actinopteri; order Cichliformes; family Cichlidae; genus Paratilapia; species Paratilapia polleni. Next base: position 10,373 of record VUQI01032828.1, on the reverse strand, counting down.
ACCCTTCCAAATAAGCCATACTTTTTCAGTTTTTGTCTAATTATACTGTCATGAACTTTAACATGTAACATGCTAACTGAGGCCTTTAGAGTCTGAGATGTAGCACTTGGGTTTTTTGCAGTTTCTCTGAACATTGCATAGTCACCTTGGAGTGAATTTGTTGGGACATCCACTCCTGGGAGGATTAGAAGCTGTCTTCAGTGTTTTCCACTTGTGAATAATCTTTCTCACTGTAATGTGATGGACTTCAAATTGTTTGAAAATGGCCTTATAACCTTTTTCCAGATTGATGGGCAGTAACAATTGCTGATGTCTTTCCTCCTTGGCATTATGTTAACACACACCTGAATGCTCCAGACCAGCAAACTGCCAAAACTTCTGCTTTTATAGAGGTGCTCACACTTGCTGATGATCAATTCATCAAGTGGATGTAATTAGCAGCACCTTGCTGCTACTTACCCTCTTACAGTCAGGTACATAATTTGCTGGACAAAGACATAATTTCTGTAGTTTTTGCCTCCGTACACCACCAGAGTGTATTTTAAGTCAAACAATCAATATGTGATTAAAGTGCAGACTTTCAGCTTTTTTTTGGGGGGGGGGGTTATATCAAGAATATCAACTGTTTAGGAATCACAGCCATTTTTATACATACTCCTCCATTTTCAGAGGTTCAAAATTAATTGGATAATTGACTGAAAAGCAGCTTCATGGCCATGTGAGGCCTGTTCCATTGTTACGTCATGACAACTGAAGCAGACATAAAATCGGAAGTTGATTCAAAATGTTAAATTTCCATTTTATTTATTTTCACCATAATTTTAATTATGAGACCTTTAAGTGCAAGTGAGGGAGGCCATCATTAGGCTGAAAAACAAGAAAAAAAGAAAGAAAAAAGCCTATCAAACAATCATTCATTCTTAAAAAGAATGAATGATTGTTGGCTAGTGCAGGTGCTAGATGCAGGTGCATCTAACCAAGTCAAGAACACTCTCGAGGAGGTAGGTATCATTGTCAAGGTCTTATCTCAAGAGACACCAAGTATGGGGAAGAAGAGAAATGGAACACATAAATAAATTGGGAGTGGATTATCTGATAGATTTTCAAAACTTATTACAACCGGCACTACCCCACCAACAAAAGTTACTAACAAACTTGCATGCAAACTTGGTCTCAAGAATCTCAAAAACTCTAACCTGATATATGACTTCTGTCTCTAGTATGTTTCCTGATGAATGTCTAATTCTCCTCTTGCTTTTTTTTTTTTTTACCTTCTTCCTTGTTTTGAGTAGTTCCTCCACCTGGAACTGGTTGCTCCTGTATACTCCTGGAGAAAGCATGTTGTTCAGATATTAAATACAATGCAGAACGAGCAGCAACTGAAGGAGGCTGCAGTAAAGGCCTGGCAGAGCATCCCAAGATAGGACACACAGCATTTGGTGACGCCTATGGGTTCTAGACTTCAGCCAGTCATTGACTGCCTCATCCAAGTTTTAAAAACAGTCTTTGTATTTAAAATTATGTTAGTTTGTGCAATACATTTTCAGCATCTGAAAATGGAGGGCTGTATGCCCTGTCACATAGAAAGCAGCATGCGTTGCACTGACCACTGGGTTGAGCGAACGGCCCAAAATTTGTATTTCGCTGGCTTCTGCTCTCTGCCTGTACCGCATCATTTTTTGTGGCTGCTCATGGTCTTTATGTGTATTAAATGCACCCACTCCCTGTGTTTTGTATTGGTGGTGTGAATGCACCTAACAATGCGGCACACGTGATTGCTCCCCGGCCATTGTGCTTTTACTGTGCTGCACTTTGTACGACGCAACGTGAAACCCGTTATTGCACAGTGCAAGCCACAGAAAAGAATGTGTTTCAGAGCTCAGCAGGGCTGTTGTCCCATGAAGGGCCCTTGTGTATAAAAATTGTTGTAACTGCTAAATGAAAAAAATGAAAAAAAAAAAACTTGTTAAACCCCTTGAATTAAAGTTGAAAGTCTGCACTTCAATCACGTATTGATTGTTTGATTTAAAATCAACTGTGGTGGTGCACAGAGGCAAAAATGTGTTGTTGTCCAACAAATTATACACCTAACTGTAATTCCTATGGAAGCAATAAGGGTGTACTTAGTTTTTCACACACTGCTTCTGCATTTTGGCTTGGCTTTTGTTACATAAATAATAACACAGTGTAATGTGTCATGTGTTGTTGTTTATCTGAAGTTGTATTTAAATAACTTTAGAACTGATAAGGACGAAATGATTTTTCATTATGTACGTAAAACCTTAGAATTGAAAGAGGGCATACTTACTTTTGACTCTTTATCTGTGTAGGCATAATCACTGCATCAATCTAACTTTTGTTTTGTTTCTGTTCTCTGGCCACAGAAAGGATCGTGCCACAGTGAACACCTGATGGCTGACAGGGGAGTCCTCAAGCAGGACCGGTGACAATACACGGTTTAAATTCCAGTTTGTTGAACATCATGTCCATGTGAGACTCATTTTGAGTGCACTCTTCAGTCAGTTCTGGACTCAGACTTGACTTTATGATTTTCAAACTATGGCTGAACTGAGAAGCTGCATAAAGAGCAAGTATAGGTTGAATCTAGGCTTTTTTTCAACTGTGAATCATACAAGGTTTCTCTAGTGAAATAGAGCTTTGTCAGTTACCTTTATACTTGTTGCTGTTATTGTTTTTGCTTTTTTTCTGCTGCTGCTGTACAATTATTATAACAGGCACTACCACACCAACAAAAGCTGCTAACAACACACCTGTTGACATGCAGGCAAAATTGGTCGCAAATATCTCAAACACTCTTATGTGGATGTATGACTTATGTTTCCACATATTTCCTGATGACTGCTGTCTAAATTTCTACTTTGTTTTTTTATTTTTTTATTTGTTGTTCCTTCTTCCTTGTTTTGAATAGTTCCCCCACCTGGAACTGGTTGTTCTTGTATGCTTCAGGAGAGAGCATGCTGTTCACCTATTAAATACAAAATTTAATGCAGAAAGACCCACAAACAAGCAGCAACTGAAGGTGGCTGCAGTAAAGGCCTGGCAGAGCATCTCAAGGGAGAAAACACAGCATTTGGTGATGTCCATGTGTTCAAGACATCAGGTGGTCATTGACTGCCTCATCCAAGTTTTAAAAACAGTCTTTGTATTTAAAATCGTTAGTTTTGTCCAATTAATGATGTGTAGGCATCATTCTTAAGCATCATGCTTAAGCACTGCATCGACCTAACTTTTGTTTTGTTTCTGTTTTCTGTCCTCAGAAGGGATCATGCCAGTCCATGGTGAACACCTGGTCCTCAAGCAGAATTGGTGACAACACATGGTTTAAGTTCCAGTTTCTTGAACATCATGTCCATGTGAGACTCAGTTTCATTTTGAGTACGCTATTCAGTCAAGTCTGGACGCAGTGACGCCTCACTCTTGATCAGCCGGGCACGTGGCTACAACAGACATTTTGACAGCTGATGGTCTTCTTCTGTGGTCGTCTTGGTAACTGGAGGCCTAGGCATTCTCACAAAACATTGAACTTCAATGGTATAGGCATTTAATATACTGTAGGAACACCTGACTACAGCAGAACAATGTTTTACTTGCTAAGTTAAGTTTGGTATTTCTTCACAGCAGAGGTTTTCACATTCAAATCTGCCTTTTAGCACATATGCCACAACTAAGCACACCTCTAAACAGGAACATATATAAACATTTTATATTCAGCTTGCGATTGAAAGACTAAATCAGCTGTTATGTCACACAATACGAATATAATGTGCATAAATATATATATTACATTTACATTTTCCACATTGGATTAGGATTGCATTTTCAGATAGATTTAAAAGCTTGTCACTTGCAGTTAAGAATAAGAAATTATGTTACTTAGTAAGTTTAGGTTTCCTTTTGGGACCTGCATACCACAAGCACTGGATGCTGCCCCCTGACTTCCAAACAGCCAGCCTCCTTCCTTAAGGAAGGATGCCTCAAAGACACTTGAGAGATAGATAGATACTTTATTGATCCTGGAGGAAATTAAGACATCCAGTACCTTGCAAAACACAAAAACCAACAAATACAGATGTAAATAGTGTAAAACACTTTTCAAAATGTGGACAGACTGAGAGGGCCAGTACAGGCTAAATACAGACTTTTTTATTCAACTGTGAATCATACAAGGATACTCAAGTGAAGATAATAGAGTTGTCACTGTTTTTGCTGTGACAAATGCCTTTACATTTGTTGGTATTATTATTTCTGCTTTTTCTGCTACTGCTGCTCCAACATAAGATGCTATCCTTTCACCGAGCATGCAAACATGATCACAAGTATTTCAACAACTCTAACCTGATTGATATCTTACTTCTGTCTCATTTCTCACATATTTCCTGATGACTGTCTAATTTTCCTCTTGGGTTTTTTTTTTCTTCTTCCTTGTTTTGAGTAGCTCCTGCACCTGGAACTGGTTGCTCCTGTATTCATCCTTTGAGGTATTGTTCCAGTATTATTATTATGAGTACAAATAACTGCTGAATATTTTAAAACTTCTTCAGACAAATATTTTCTTTAAGTACAGTGAGAAAAGCATGAATAGGTGCTTGACTGTTGCCCGTGGAACCGGGTCAGTAGTGTTTATTGATGACGTGACTGCTGATAGGAGTAGCAGGATGAATTCTGGAGTGTACAGGACTGTACTCTTTGTTCAGATTCAGCCAAATGCTGCAGAACTGGTTGGACAGCACTTCACAGTGAAAATGGATAACAACCCAAAGTGCAAAAGAAAGCCAAGAGTTTCTCAAAGCAAAGAAATGGGATATTGTTCAACAGTCAAGACAGTTAGCTAAAACCATGCCCCGAAGCAAATCAACCACTGCACTGTTTTTCTTAGTTTTAGAGTTTAATTTGTTCCCTCATCCTGTCAACTCCCCTATGTTAACTTCATTCATGTCTGCGTTTTGCTGTTTGGTTTTGGTTCTCACTTCCTGTTTTATTTTGATAGTTACTTGTCTCTAGTGTCTTGTGTTAAGTTTTACTTCCCCTCCTGTCTCATTGCCTTTGATTATCTACACCTGCATCTCATTGCCCTCCTGTGTCCAATTCTCCTAATTACCCTCATGTGTATATACAGTATAGTGCTGTCTTCCCTTCACTGTTGTTTCTGTTAACCTACTATCATGTCTTCTGTAGCTGCTAATGAAGTTTATTGCAATCCTTGTGGTTTTCCCTGGTAGGCATTGTATTTTTGGACTGATGATCAGCCTGCTTTAAAGCTGTGTTTTGCAGTAACTCCTGCCTGTTTCTGTGGCCTGCATTTGGGTCCTGATTCCATGTTTTGTGACATCTTTGTCATTAAAATCAATGCATAATTGTGACTTCAAAATTGATCAAAAATAATCATGATAATCATTTTGGCCATTATAGTGCAGCCCTACTTTTTAGTTATTAAATAGGAAGCTGAATGCAGAAAGACCCACAAACAAGCAGCAACTGAAGGTGGTTGCACTAAAGGCCTGGCAGAGCATCTCAAGGGATGAAAATCAGTATTTGGTGTTATCCATGGGTTTTAGCGTTCAGGCAGTCATTGACTACAAAAGATTTTCATCCAAGTATTAAAAACACAATTATTGTATTTAAAATTGTTAGTTTGTCTAGTTAATATTGAGCCTCTGAAAATGGGGGAGTATGTATAAAATGGCTGTAATTCCTAAACAATTAAGCAAAAGTGCAAAAACTGTCTTGGTCCAACAAAATATGAACCTAAGTGTATCTCAAAGATGCTAACCTGATATCTGATTAATGTCTGACATGTTTCCTGATGACTAATTCTCTTTTTCTCTCCTCCGGCCTTGTTTTGAGTAGCTCTTCCACCTGGAACTGATTGCTCCCCTGTTCATCCTTTGACGTACTGTTCCGGTATCGGTCACAGTGAGTAAAAATAACTGTTTTAGACAAACATTCTTTAGGTACAATGAGAATAGCATGGATAGATGTTTGACATTCTCTTGTTTCATAGTTGAGTCTGGTTGACCGGGAACAACTGATTTCCAGATAAATAAATAATAAAAATTATAAATACTGTTCGTTTGTCTTCAGATGTTTCTGGTTCACCTGATGCACACTCTATCATCAACAATGTGTAAGATAGTCCTGACGTTAGTCATGTGAGCCTTTGTGGCTGAGTCCTGTGGAACCAGGAAATTAGAAACGTCGCACCTCTCAAGTGTGTAGTTTCAGTTCTATTAATAAGAGTAGACAGTGGGCATGGCAAACGGTTTTGCTCTTTAATGTATACCACATGTACATAAGGCACTGAGTATTATCGCTTTAAGCTACATCCAAAACAGTCAAAGCTTTTAATGTAACTGAACTGGTATGAAAATAATTTCTCTTTGAGTACAGCTGCACTCAAAAAGAATTTCAGGAAATGGCATTGTTTTCATTTGTTCCATTGGTCTAGACAATATTTCAAAATTTGACCTTAAAACTGACATGGACACAGTCACACAATTTACGCATGCGTAGTCTAGTGAAATAGATTAAAACAAATTTACCTCAAAGTACTTATAAATCTGTGTATTGTGACATCCTGTATCCCAGGACTCTTTTTCACAGAAGCAACTTAAATAGGAACAAGCCCCCACTATACTTGTGAAAGTTTATGTAGATGTATTTACTGCTTGAACCCTTAAAAGTTTACCTGGTGTAAAGACATCTGTCTTCACCTATGTAAAAAATTTTTGAATTGACAAGTGTGCAGATATTTCAATTTTCATATCAAATTTGAGCTACTGGATACAAGAGGTATCCTTATATATCTACTATGTGTGGGTTTTCTGCTGCTTTTCACCAAGTTGTGCAAGTTGGACTGATTTCACCTTAATCGCTGCCAACTGAAATAATCCCGTTGGAGTGCTCTCTAGTGGAAAAATTACGCAATTGCAGCACATTCAGAAAATACAGTATTTTATTGCAATTTCAGGGGTATAATGGCTTGTTACTGGGGAGGTACCCCCAAAGATACTGCCCTTATGGGCTTTTTACCAAAAGGTTTAAAAAGTGATTTGTAAGTATTCACACTAGGAAACTGGCATTTGTATAGCACTTTTCTTGAGACACCTCTGCACCACAGATTGATTTACCGGTAGATGACAAGCAACAGAGTTTCAGCCTTAGGTGTCAGTAATGGGAAGAAATGCAA
>VUQI01032825.1:0-15733 GCA_015106735.1 Paratilapia polleni | reverse complement strand
ACAGCAAACATGTGGAAGAAGGTGCTCTGGTCAGATGAGACCAAAATTGAACTTTTTGGCCTACATGCAAAACATTATGTTTGGCGGAAACCTAACGCTGCACATCAACCTGAACACACCATCCCCACTGTGAAACATGGTGGTGGCAGCATCATGCTGTGGAAGAAAACCTGTTAGAGGCTACAACAGACTTGAGACTGGGGCTGAATCAATACTTTGTCAAAGCACCTTTCGCTGCAATTACAGCTGCAAGTCTCTACCAGCTTTGCACATCCAGTGACTGCAATTTTTGCCCATTCTTCTTTGCAAAATAGCTCCAGTTCAGTCAGATTGGATGGAGAGTGTCTGTGAACAGCAATTTTCAAGTCTTGCCACAGATTCTCAATAAGATTTAGGTCTGGACTTTGACTGGGCCATTCTAACACATGAAGATGCTTTGATCTAATCCATTCCATTGTAGCTCTGGCTGTATGTTTAGGGTTGTTGTCGTGCTGGAAGGTGAACCTCCGCCCCAATTTCAAGTCTTTTGCAGCCTCTAACAGGTTTTCTTCCAGGATTGCCCTGTATTTAGCTCCATCCATCTCCCCATCAACTCTGACCAGCTTCCCTGTCTCTGCTGAACATAAAATCTCAATAAAATATATTTAAGTTTGTGGTTGTAACGTGACAAAATGTGGAAAAGCTCAAGAGGTATGAATACTTTTTCAAGGCACTGTATAGTATTCTTATGCACATCTTATTTGTTGAAGAGTCCACATAGCCTCTGTCTCTTCCCCCAGATGCCAGTTGCCAGTGGAATGTTTGGTTACCTCGGGATATCTCAGCCATGACAAACTCCTGTGTGGTGATCCCTTGCACCTTCATGTATCCATCGGGGATCAGGCCGAGCCGTGGCATACATGGTATCTGGTACTTTGGGCAGCCCTACCCTCAACTCTTCCCTCCCGTAGTCTTCAAATCACGTACAGATGTTGTGCATGAGAGCTACAAGGGCCGTACCAAGCTGCTAGGTGATCTGCACCAGAGGAATTGCACTCTGCTCATCAACAACATTGGCACCGAGCACTCAGGGAGATACTACTTTCGTGCAGATCTCGGTGGAGCCAACATCTATACATACCCAGACTTCACTGAGCTCAAGGTTCTGGGTAAGTAAGGATGATAGGAACTAGTTTTGTAGCTGACAGTAAAAGGGCCATTTTATAACAATTATATTTTTCCTTTTTGTCTTTTTCTCCAGATCAGCCCAACATTGACGTACCAGAGGAGATTGTCAGTGATGAGAGCCTGGAGCTGACATGCTATGCTCCTGACAACTGCCCCGACATGACTCCAGAGATTCAGTGGATGTACACTGACTATCTGCCAGACCCCGAATTCAGTACTGACCTCGTGGAAGAGAGCAACACGGCGGTCCTATCCAGCACCCTCACCTTCACACCCAGGCCCATGCACAATGGGCAGCTTCTGGGCTGCAGGGTCTACTACCCCAACACCACCCTGGTCTACGAGAGGCTCATCTCTCTAGACATCAAGTGTAAGTACAAAATAAAACATCACACTGAAGGGCTAAAAGGCATCACAGTTGGTATGGCTTCAAAGGGGGTGTTGTGCCTAACAATTCAGAGTGAATATCTAAGTAGATCTTTTCCTCAAATATGGTCTAAGCTCAAGCAGATCTTCGTGGTTTTTGGATAGATAAATAACTGAAGGTCCTAAAATGGCTTTTGGCTAATATTTGTTCATTAACTTCAAGACTTAGTACAACTAATTTGAGTGGTACTATAGAACCAGCAGCAGTCCCTGGTAACATTTATGCAGCCTCTAAGCATGACAAGAAAACAAAAGATTTGGTACATGTTTTTCATCAACAGTTCATGTACAGAATTAGACAAAGGGAGCATTTCTCTTCAATTACTATTCTGTTCCAGCCATGATAGCAGAATAAACCTTCTTAACACTGACAAAAGCTGGTGTTAACAGTCAACAGTCTAATATAAACAAGCACAAAACTTTCCAGTTTAAATAACCGTATTGTGAACTCTTACTATCGTGGATCATGAAAGTTTCATTTCACGAGAATGAATCCAAAAGTTGTTGAAGCATTTCAGTAGTGGACTAGCTACCCTGCTGACTAAAATTGTCACTAGCATGGCCGAAAAACATAACTGCTGTGTGAACAGTATTTAGCACACAAGAATAATCTGCATGTTTCAGTTTTACTTAGACATGATTTGCTTTGCAGTCTGCTGAAGTTAAAGAGTGCTCTTTCAACCTTCATTTGAGGGTGTAAATTTATTGATTTGTGTTTCTTTTCTTGAAAAGATTGAATCATTTTTAGTAGACAGTTATTCTGTGACATTCAGACATCTGAATGCTTGCAAAATAAATCCTCTGTTATATTTTTCCTGGCAGATGCTCCACGCTCTGTGTGGGTGAATGCCTCTTCAGAGGTGATGGAGGGCAGCTCTGTGACACTGCACTGTGAGGTGGACAGTAACCCTCCTCCCAGGATCTCCTGGATGTTCGGAGACCAAGAGCTGCTGTGGGACACAGCATCCAATGTCTCCCTCACCCTGGATGATGTAACACCTGCGAATGAGGGAATTTACACTTGTGTGGGGGACAATGGCTATGGCATCATGAACACCTCACTCTACCTGGCTGTAAAGTGTAAGTGTTTGAGATAACAAATGATTCCCAGTCCCAACATTTATAAACTGATTTTTAATATATGAAAAAGATCCCCAATGACTAATGCCAGTCAGAAACAATAAAGAAATAACTGAAAATCTTTTGAATGTCAAATTCTTAACCCCCTGTGTGGATTCATAGTGCAGTGGATTTTAATATTGGATTTTATAACACAGCAAACTAAAATCCAGAAACCTTAACAGAAGCTTCTTAAATCATTTCTGGTGCTGTTGTTGGTGCAGATGCTCAATGATTTCCACTTTACCAATAAAGTATCACGCTTAGTAACCACAAGAAGGTACTGGCAGAACAATAAAAATATAATGGGAAATATGGATGTCTCTAGTCCATACAGCATATACTTAGATTTTTTTTCTTTCTCTGCAGACACTGGGTGACACAAGACACAAACTGTGACATCAGGATGTCTCTGCCAATTATATTTACATTGTGCGCTGCATTGTCAGTGGGCAACTGTGCCCATCAATATTATATTTAAAAGTCAAGTAGCCATTCAGACATAATGACTTCTATTATTTTTTTTCCCGCTTGAATGTACTACAAAAACCTGCTCAGAATTATTATGTTCTGTGGTATGGAATGGGTTCACAGCTCATGAGTGCTTGGACATTACACTTAAACAGTTAAAATGTGAGTGGGTTGGAGGAGTTGTGGAATCGCTGTCCAAAATAATCACTGCACATTTGCATTAAATGCAAATGCCAATACATTTTATTCTAAGACTGAAAACTTCACTGTCCAAAATTCTAAGAGTTTCATGATATTCCATCTTATTTAATTTCACAATGTGAATGAGGTCAATTTTTAAAGCAGCTATAATGGATATTTTCAGATAAATCAAAGTAACAAAGGTATCAGTCATAGTAATGAACCTGTAGTGTTGAACTGTAACCCAAATCTACAGCTTCCCTCAGCTTTACAGAACTTTGCAGTGAGTTTCAGGTCATATTTTATTTATTCAGCCCACAACTTTATTTGTCAATTTTCAGCTGTTTTCAGTTAAAGATGGTTTAAAAATCCTTCTGTATTACAACTGCTAAACACCAACAACAAATATTATCTTAATAAACTGTGAGGAGGCTTCAGTTAGCTAGAGAGATATTTCCTTGAGTGGTTGGTAGGGAACAAAAACGAAGCTAAAAGCCTTATATAACCTAGTAGTAACCTAGTAGTAATAGGTGATGGTATGCTGCGTTTATGGCTTGTTTATGCTGCCCCTAAATGGTCAAAAGGAAAAATGACATATTGCAGGTTTTATTTAATTTTGTGCCTTTAAATTAAGGAAGATAATGTGTAAGAATGATAAGAGCCATTTCTTAAATTTCTGAATAAGTAACACAACAAACTCATTTTCTCTTCTTTGTTGCAGACCCTCCCCGTGAGCCTGTGGTAAATGACTCTATTACAGTGGTAGAGGGTACCTCTCTGGCCCTGCACTGCAGCACGCAGGGAAGTCCGGCTCCCACCATCACCTGGCTAAAGGATGGAGAGCTGGTGGGCACGATCACTGCGGATGAGCTGTCAGTGCTGGAGATCGTGGAAATCACGCCGCAGGGAGACGGACAATACCGCTGCCTGGCAGAGAATGAGCATGGACGAGCCAGCAGCTCCCTCAACGTCACTGTAGAGTGTGAGTGCTTCACTGTCCAGTATTATATCTAAAGGTAGCGTACAACTAGGTCAAAGAATAAAGCATGATGCCAACAATAGAACCATCTGTGTGATCCTTCGATGTACAGTAATTTGCTGACTGTATATGAAGAATTGCACATTTCACAAAAAATCTTATTTTTATCAAGAAGGGAAATGTTGATCAAAGTAACATATCTGGTTATTAGTCAACAGCTATCTATTTCACATAATCCACTACTGTTATTGTAGAGCTTCATTGTGCTGCCTCCTTCATTAGATGCTCCTGTGCTTCTGGAGGAGTCAAAGTGCACAGTGGTGAGGGAAGGTGTCCAGTGTGTCTGCATGGCCACAGGAAACCCTGAACCCACCATCGAGTTCTACCTGCCTGATCTGAACATCACCATCAACGAAACAGACGGCCGGTACAACTTCTACACGCACACAGATGGGCACACCTCCACGGGGATGATCAAGCTACGCGAGAAAGGGGAACGGGTCGAAAACGGCGGCCCTGCTGTCAATGTCCACTGCAGTATCTCCAACGCATATGGAAGAGAGAGCATACTTCTGGAGCTGCAGCAGGAGAGTGAGTACTGCACAACATTAACAATTATTTACTTTTGATAGCTGAAGCATTGTTGGATTACAGTATCAAAAACTCCTCCTTATGTCTCTTTACCACTATCATATCCTATTTGAACTGAAATGACACTATAGTAAAACTTTTAATACATGTAAGGTGATATTTTTACTGTCTGTGTAGGCAACGCCTGGCATAGATTATTGCTCCGTGCTGTAAAGCTCTATTTTTGTCAAAGCTATTGAAAATTGTTGTGCTTTTCCCCTAATTACAATAAACCTAAGCACTGTAGTTAATTTTCAATCAATTCCACTTACACTGTCCCGCTTCCATAAATTAAATGTTTATTGATCTGCCTCAGAAAATGGATCCTAACAAAAAAAAGCACTATTTTCTCCTATTTGATTAACATTTCTTGAATACCACAATGCCCAGCTGTTTTAAGAAATTAAGTCTCAACAAAATCAACAAATATGCAAAATTATATAAATCTCTTTTTGGTGGTTTATATAAGTTTTGGAGAGGTCTTGGGTAGAAATGTATGGACTGGAGGCAGATAGCACTTGTCTTTAATACCTAAATTTTGCATGGCTTCCCAACAAAAATTATCTGAATCTGTCACAAACATGCTGATCACTACAATGAGTCTCTCATTCTGACAATAAAAGGAGGCAACATTTATGGTAGTGACAATTTCACTCAAAAAAAATCAGCTTTGCAGACATATTAGAAAGAACAGGTTTGTAAATTAATTTTGCCACAATTTAGGCTTGCATTCACTGTACTTTGTGTCATTGTTAGCTGCTGCGCATGATTATAGTGTTGCTAATTATTTTCCACATGTGCAAACTGTTTTATCTTGTGTATTGTTTTAGATGTTTTCTTGACATTTGTGGGATGTCAAATTCAAATTATCATCAGCCATATATTTAAAACATCTTTATTTCCAGAAAACTACACGAGTTTTCCCTCATTGCCATCTTTTTCCTTATGTATTTTCTCCTTATTGGCTGCATAAAGAGATGCAACAATACTGTAGTAAAGTAAAATATGATTTAAGATGGTTGTTTCATTGTGGAAAAGTAAAATATTTTTCTACTTCCTTTATGCTGTTCATCTTTTTTCTTTAATATTTATTTATTTTCCATTTATATTTTTTTTTATGCCTAAATTGTACATATTATGGTATCATAAATATGTATCTTTATACAATCACTAGATGCTTTATTAGGTGCACCTTGCTAGTACCAGGTTGGCACCCCCTTTTGGCTTCAGAGCTGCTTTAATTCTTCATTGTGTAAATTCAGCAAGTTGCTGGAAACATTCCTCAGAGATTTTGGTCCAAATTGACATGATAGCATCACACAGTTGCTGCGGATTTGTCAGCTGCACATCCATGATGTGAATCTCCCGTTCCACTGCATCTCAAAGGTGCTCTATGGGATTGAGATCTTGTGACTGTGGAGGCCATTTGAGTACAGTGAACTCATTGCCATGTTCAAGAAACCAGTTTGAGATGATTTGAGCTTTGTGACATGGCACATTTTCCTGCTGGAAACAGCCATCAGAAGATGGGTACACTGTAGTCATAAAGGGATGGTTAGCAAAAATACTTAGGTAGGATGTGGTGTTTAAACAATGCTGAATTGGTACTGAGGGGTCTAAAGTGTGCCAAGAAAATATCCCCCACACCATTACACCACCACCAGCCTAAACTGTTGATACAAGGCAGGATGGATCCATGCCTTCTTGTTGTTTTGACCAAATTCTGACCCTACCATCTAACTGGAGCAGATGTAGCCCACCTGCTTCAAGGTTCAGTGTGCTGTGTGTTCATAGATGCTCTTATGCATACCTTGGTTGTAATGAGTGGTTATTTGAGTTTCCGTTGCCTTCCAATCAACTTGAAGTAGTCTGGCCATTCTTTTCTGACCGCATTTTCACCCAGAGAACTGCCATTCACTTTATATTTTCTCTTTTTTGAACCATTCTCTGTAAACCCTAGAGATGGTTGTGAGGGAAAATCCCAGCAGTTTCTGAAATACCTAGATGACCCCGTCTGGCACCAACAATCATGTCACTTAAATCACCTTTCTTCCCCATTGTGACCATCACCATCATGATTTGAACTTCAGCAGGTCATCTTGTCTGCATACCTAAATTCATCGAGTTGCTGCCATGTGATTGACTGATTAAATATTTGCATTTACAAGCAGTTGAACAGGTGTACCTAATAAAGTGGCCAGTGAGTGTACAGTATATGGTTTATATTCGCTTGGTGGGTGTCTCCATGTGTTGTTCAACAAAGATTAAGTCACTCAACTTCAATTTTGATTTTTCACCATCTTTGTTTTCAGAAAAGTACATGATGGCAGTTATAGTTGGCACCATTGGAGGAGTGGCAGTTATAGCCTTCATCATTGCAGCAGTGAGATACGTTGGTCACAACAACAAGAAGTAAGTATAAATGACAAACTAATGGAGAAGGCCAATGTGAGGCAGGAGTAGTCATTTTCCTTACTAAGCATTTTCTGAAATCCAAGGAAACACTTAAGCCTAGTCATCCATTCTAAAACACATCGATGCACATTGAATATGAGTGAATGTGGGATTGATGTGGACGTGAGAATTTCTCCAGAGCAATTTCAGTTCATTTGCAATGACAAGTTCCTGTTGAAATCCTTGGAGATCCACATTGGCTGCCTTGTGGAGTGGGTTAGCAAGCTGGACTAACCTTATATTTTGCAGGCACGATTCCCTGCTCTGACACTGCTTCTGTATCCTTGACCTGCTATGCTAAATACAACTCGGGTAGCCCTCTTAACCAAGGTGCTTTATTTTAGCCTCAAGGCATATTTGGACCACCAAATTTGCAAGCTTTCTCTGGCATACTACCCCTGAAGTGGGTGTGATCTCAGCAACTAAACCCATAAAATAACCACGTCACTCACAGCCACAGTTGGCCTCCAGCATAACCTTACAGAGCTTGTTGTTTTAAAATGGATGCCCAGGCTTGGCGTGTCGCCCTGCGTTAGTGGCAGTCGAGACCGAGTCTGATTATGTGACTCCGTCCCCCAGAGAGAATGGCAACCCTAGGCAGGACGTGGTCCTGGAGAACCCAGCTTTGTACTACAGCGCAGTCAAGAAGGACAAACAAAATCTGAGGAAGAAAGTGGTGAGACATGTTGATGTCAATGATTATGACTATGATGGAGGATGGGTTGGATTACCATTCTCATATTGTTTGGGGTTATAGTTTTGTGTAATGAAAAAGTCATACTCTCATGATAACACCCCATTTTAACCTCTGGAATGAGGTACCAGAAGGAATCTGTCCCACTAGCAGTCTAGTAGCTCCAATCATGACCTTTCCAAACACTGTTTTTCTCTTGCTTTCATCGCTTCTCTGCGTTTTTCTGTGTGTTTTTCTCTCCCCTAACTCTTGCACAGCTTAAGACAGAGCTGTTGGGCTCAAAGTTTAACTCCATTCTAGAGGAAACTACGGTAAGGTTCCCAAACAAATCCCCATTAAAAACACAAGCCTCAGTGACAGATGCATTTCCTCGCATATCAGCTTCTGTGTTCTGTACACTGCCGTTTGTTTCCAATACTGCCTTCTGCATGGCCGCCTCATTGCTAACACAAACTGCCAGTCTAACAGGAAACATCTCAGACTCTCTGTCAGTATGTCGACCAGTAATCACTAACATCTTTTCTTTAGTGTCTGTCACGCTCTTCTGCAATCTGAGGTGTCATTGGCACCTTGCCTCTGATTTGTGCCACTAAACGGTGCTTCTGTCTGCAGGGAGAAGACGGGGATTATCAACCTGTGGGCTCTATGGCAGGACTGGAGAGGCAAGAGCTGAATTACGCTGCCCTGGAGTTTATCGGGGCCAGGCCCAGGGAGGGGGCCTCAGGGAGGGGGGATGACGGCAGCAACTACACAGAAATCAAAGCCAAATGAATCGCAATCCTTCCCTGATCCCTCGGCTATGCGAGATGCAGTGGCAGCCCCATATTACAAACATCACCTGCCCCATAAACTGTGTAATAACCCCACTTCTTCTACTGGATTTCACCCTGCATATGATGACTCGTTTCTCTCATTTCTTCAGATTGATCACATGTAATGTTCTGTTCTGTGGCAGTTTTCCCCCCTGTGTGCTGCCCCTCCTCCATGGGACGTCCCCTCTTTTACCACCATTGGGAAAAACTGGTATTTTTGGTGGTTTTGAGCAACACCCACTGGACAATATAAAACACATTATGTTAACTTCAAGCCTAGTTCAAGTTGCAGTACATTGTCTCTACAAACAGCGGTAATCAGTGACCATGTTTTTATTCTTTTGTTCATGTGATTGTTGTTGCATCTATCTCACTATTTGCTCTCCATCTGTCTTTTAACTGTCACTGTGTCTGCTGCCAGTCGAAGCATCAGGGAAAGGAGTAACCGTGCTTTTTGTTCTCTTATCTTTATGTGTGTTTATGTACTGAGAGCGTATCCTCTCCTCTCTTGCTATATTCTAAGAAGATAACTGTCGGAGGCTGAGAAATGGAAACAGCCTCTAGATTCCACATAATTGTATTTAATGTGTGCTGTGACTCAGTAGCCTCTCATAATAAATTGAAAAAAGTCACTGTCACTTCTGATAATAGTTAAAGAGGTTTTGTAAATTTAAGTGACACACTTTCCAATTCTCAAAAAGGTCAAACCTTGATTCCAGCATTTTACATGTAAGTAAGTGAAAAGATTCGGGGGGCGGGGATTTCTTGCACTGTGGCCAATGCAAAGTGTCTGTCATTTTCTACGTCTTCTCACTAATGCATGTGTTTCTTCGCAATTCTTTGAGTCAACTAGAAAATACAGACCTAAAGCACAACATACTTGCTTGTGACTGGCCAAAGTGTTATCTCCTATAGACAATGTGTGTGTGTATGTATGGGTGTGCGTATTCAAATTGTGCTGAAAGATCACCGGAAACTGATTTCTGGGGTTTTTGGGGAAGTTCAAGCATTGCCTCACATGAGGTTGGTGCTTTGTTCTCACAGGATTGCATCAAATGTTTGAATGACAAAACGTGATGCTGACTAGCCAGCTGGTTGTGCTACTCAATGACATTTGATGAGCCTGTGATGTATTATTAAAGTTCACTAATAGTCTAACTTGATAATGGTGGTGTCGATAATATATTAATTTGATGTATACTGATGGTGAAAGGGATCCCAGTCTGTAAAGTAAACACCCTGCATGAGTCTTTTGCCAGCAGGCACACATTTAAGTATTCAACAGCAGTGAAAAGCCAGACTGACAAATGAAAGCCTGTTTTGCCACATATCACTCAGCCACTCTGACTGAACACTGTCTTAATAGAAGGTTAGAAAATACTAGCCAACCTCTAACTAGCTGAATCTGTCAAAGTTAAAGCAAAGGCAACAATTATATCTAAGAAGAGGGTTAATTTGAACATTTAAGCTGTGTTCTCTGTATCTTTTCTATTAATCATTAGAGGAGTACACAGTATTTTAGTATTACTTATTCATTAAACTTATTAAATCACAAGAGACAGATTTTTTTTTTTCTCCTTTTAAAAGAATGGTCAAAATCACAGCACCCAAGATATCCTGAGTTTGATCCCTGGTACTGGTTGCGCTCCGGTGACTGAATCCTATGTTACTAATAATGTGAGAATAATGCAACCAACAGCATCTTTATTTTAGAAGCACCATGCCTGAGAGACACAAACACCATCTCTGCTCTTTAACTTTGCTGTCTGTTATCAGTGTGTTTTTTTTTTTCCAAACTTAGTTACTCAGAATTGATTAAGTTAGTCCAGAACTGCAGAGGGTATTATAGAGCTATTTAGTCAGTATGCACAACTCATACCTGATCTAAACAAACCAAGGAGTCTACCACTCTTCTTGCAGAGCATATGCCTCAGTTTCTCTCAAAAGTGTGCACACACTGCAGCCGTAACTCACTATGTCCTATCATTTTACATTTGAAACAGCAGGTACTGATTGTAAGTTTGATTTGAATTGATATTTATTGTACTTTAGGTTGTTTTAACAATGTAACTCATGATAAATGTATTTGTTGTCTAAAAATCATTCAAAAATTGGTCTCCAAAAACACTGAATAGCAAGTATTCATTTTTTAAATGTACAGTTTTAAACTATACGCAAAAATATTGATGCAAAATTAAAATGGAAAACAAAAGAGAAATGGAGAAATAATCCTTTTCTGATTTTGATTGAATGATTGAATAAAGCTAAGGCTTTAAGAAATCATATTATGAAATTTTGTTGCACTTTGGCTGTCTCATTTAAAATAATGGATTAAGTTCATTAAGGCAGCAGCGTGTCTCTGTGAGCTGTTTTTAAATGGTTTCACAATCAGCAGAGCAACGGCCTCTAACTACGGTAACTTCGTATTGGTATTTTGTATAGGAATGAAAAGCAATGTAAAAGAGCAGTTGCAACTGAACTGAAGCCATATAAATTACTCTCTACCAAAATGCCGTTTGGAATAAACCATGTTGATGAACCTTCAGGTTGCCTCTGACAGAGCAAAGAAAGTTGATTAGCAGAACCTCATGTGAACCACACCTTTTATGCAGGTCTGAGTGTTTAAACTACAAGTGAAAGACCTGGTATCTTTCTTACCAGATGCTCCTCAGTTCTGGTAATAATGTGCAAATATAATTTTTACCTGCAGCTGAATGATGAGAAATGTGTGTTAAATTTGACTGAATAAGACTTTAGCTTAATTCAAATCAGTACTGTCCTTTTATTAAGACATTGTTCTGTTAAATTATAGATGAAGGGTTCAAAATATGCTGGCTAGCATTCTTAAGTTGCCTGCCTGCAGAGTCATTAACTATTTCCTGTCTTTGAACTCCTCAGACTTTTTTTTTTTTTGAAAGTAGAAGTATCAAATATGTCTTACCTAATCTTTGCCACAGCGTGTTGTAAAGAAAATGTGTATGTCCAATACTTTATGGTGATCATAATAATTATTATGGAGTTTTTGTTTCTACACTTGTGATTGACAGAATAATTCAGATCAGGGTTTTGCAATCTCTGCAAATAAGCACTGTTATAATGACTGTAGGTTTTTCAGCAATGATGTAGTATGCTTGCTCTTTTGTTTTAAATAAGTCATTGATGCCTCAAGCAAATTCATTTGTCTTCAGTTTCTTGCAAATACAAATAAAATAAAAACAACACAATATGAAAACAGTTGTTTATTGATACAAAAAAGCTAGTCTCTTTCTGTCATTTATTATTCTTTTATGTAAAACCAATACCATGAAACTGTATTCTTATATATACTTTATATACTATATACTTTTTTCTGCCTAAGTCTAACCAAATACTTTTATTTGCCAAACCAAACCAAGTGCTTTTAATGGCTAAACCTACAGAATAGTTTTGGTCCCTAAGCCTGACTAAACAACTTGAAAATGAAAGAAGCATAATAACGTGATCATAGTCCACAAGATGATCGATCTTGTGTGTCAAACAGTCTACAAAGAGACAGTGAAGCCTCCAGTGCCCATCCAGCCTGCAAATGTGGCATTTTGTTGCTGTTTTAACCTGGAAACACACTGCCCATTACTGCTTCTGTTCAGCTTTTCTGTGGCCTGATAACATTAGAGGTAGGTGTGGGAATAAGTTAATTTTCCCTTTGATTTGGTGGGACTTGGCACACTGCTAATCTAGAAAATAGAACTTTCAAGTATGTGTTCAATATTGTAAAGGGATGTTTACTTTTCCCAGCTTTTACCAAGCAATTTTAGTGAATAAGCAAAACTAAACAGTATGTGGAAATGAAAGTAAATAATGCATCAAAGAAAAACTTATGAATGTTCCAAGACAAGATTTAAACTCCAGTCTCCAAGTCAAAAGTTGGGCATGCTTGTATCACCACAAGGCTAATAAATGTGAACATTTTGCATAATCTTCCAGTGGTGTGGTGCAGCTACTTGGGCACGAAATACAAGGGGTTGTTTGCTGAGGTTTCTCTTTTTGGTTGGTTGCTGTGTGCCAAGTTTGTCAACTTGTTAATAACATGAAAAATATGATGGGGAAAAAGACTGTTGCTAATTATGTCCAGAATCTGCAATACAAAGCGATGCAATAAGCAGATAACATTACTCAGCAATGCTCATTCCCTGGGGAACAAGTTGGAGAGTTGTGTCTGAACACAACAGTGATATATACAGTGCGTAACAAATTTATTACACCACCAGCCATAAAAACGAGAAAGACCATCCAGCATCACGAAGTGATTTAATGTGGACTCTTTCCTTTTTAGTGAGTTCTCAACATTTTACCATTTTGAACAGGAGTGAGGATTTCAAACTGAATTCAAGTTTTTATACCCAAATTTGAGCCGGCACACTGGACTTCTCTGAGAAGTCAGAAATTAATCAAGCACAACATTCAACCACTAAAACAATTTTTCTGTTCAGGAATGCAAGTAAATAACTATAATTTGGCACCTTGATCAACAAATAATTAAGAGGAGCATATTCTGATATTGCAGTGGTGGTCAGATGTTTACATTCACTCATCATGGACACGGATGTCATGGTAATTTTGGGCTTTTTATGATTTTTTGAACTGTTCCTTTTCCAGGATGGCCTTCTCAAAGCCCCGACCTCAACCCTGCTGAAAATGTATGGACTATGCTTAAAAGCTGGGCCAGCCAGAATTATACCAGAAACTTGTTGATGGCTACCAAAAGCATCTGGTTGAGGTGCAACTTGCTAGGGGACATTTAACCAAATATTAGTGAGGGTGCATGTGTATATTTGACCCTTTATGTATAGTTTTGACTCTGTGTGGATTACAGAAAATCTGAAATAAATTAAATCTTGTGCACCCAATTCTTGTCTTTTAAAGTCATTATGCTGTACAATAATTCCATCCCTGAAAAAGAACCGTTGAAAGAAATCATTAAAAGCCCTAAAAATTACCATGACATTCATGCCCATGATGAGTGTATGTAAGCTTCTGACCACAACTGTAAATAGAACAGTTAGCAGCCTAGTAGCTGAAAGTAAACAAAAAAACAGCAAAGTATAATTTTGAAAAAAACAAACCAAAACAAAACTGATTTTGACTGAAGTCCAACAGCAGATCAAGCATACCAATAAGCCAGCACCATTGGTAGTGAAAGCAGACAAATTTGTCCATGCACTGTTAAATTCTTTATTTTCCTCCACAACTTTTATTTTTTTGGATTTGGAATCCATAGCTAGAGGGACAAAAAATGAGCCATTTATGTGTATACTTCCACACTAACCACTATTCAGGTTGAGCAAAAGTGAGAGTAAAATTTTCATATTCATGTAGTCTTTTGTCAAAATCACAGGGAGCCACTGGAGATGGGAAAAAATAGCTACATGCAGCTCTGGAGCCACATGTTCAAGACCCCTGGCCTAGGACCTGCCCCTGTTTTGGTGCGGATGCTTGCATATTTTTCTAATTTTTGAACTGAATAGTGTGCAATGAATACCGTGACTCATATCTCATGTTGTACACTCAGACCTGGCTTCAGGGAGATTACTAAGACCCACTGGTTCAGGTATAAGGCTTCTAAAATGTTTGCATGGGTAGAAAAAACATGACAAAGGGAGGAAGATCCGACCTCCCATTTTAAATTCACCTACAGGTCTGGCATTATAAGAAGCAAACCGGTCTTAAAGACTTTCAGTGTGTGGCAAGATATGAACAAGGAAGTGATAAGTGGGTATGTTTTTAAGCAAGATAAAAGGGTAATTCATTTTTAGAGAACAGGAAGTTATCAGACACTGTGACTATAGTGATGCCACATATAGTCATGTTTAGTTGACTTCAGTGTTACGGAAGTCACTTTTATCTATAAATACGTTAGTATTTGAGAAAATTACTTTAAACTGACCACAAAGACAAAGGAAGTACATAAAGGTACACAAGAAGGAAGAGGTGTGGACGTGTCAGTTGAAGAAGAGACACTCTGGTCACAGAAAAGAAAAAAGGCAGAAAGAGGTAAGCACAGCTCAGTAAATATTTTAAACGGTAAATATAAACTGTAAAAGTGTCTTAAAATGATTGTGCTGCCAACAGTTATATTTATAAATATATCGACAGAAGAGTTGAATGTGATACATCAGTGATTTAAATTTATGATATCATCTGTATGTGTCTGTTCTAATTCAGCTGAACTTTGTGTGTTCATTGAAGTAATTATATGAATTTGTTTCTGAAGCAGTTTGTCCTGTGGAAGAACAGATTTAACATCTAAATCACCAAATCAGGATGTTTGCGCTCATCTGGGTGACTCTGCTTTATGCTGAAACAGGTAGAGGAGGCAACGTCATTAAAGTCTTCATCAGTGCTTACTATGATGGCACCGTTAGCATCATGCATATTAATAAATGTCATTTAAATCAAAATACTATTTAAAATACACTTGTGTTACAAAAAAACAACATTTATTTTTCTTTTAAAACAGAAATGAAGAAAATGGATCCATGAATTTAATACCACATCTCTAATGTATATTTAATGAAATGTCATACTAGGTTCATACTTCATCAAGCCAATACGTGTTTGACAATGCAGTCATTAAAAGAGGCACTTTTCAGTAGAAGTAGTCTTTCTTGATCAGCAGTTCATTTTTTGACAAACTCATCATCCTCTCTTCTTGTTTGTCTCTTTCCTCTTTGTAGTTTCTGGTGCTGAGAGAACTGATCCAGTCTGTGAAAAGAACAAATCCAGTATCACTCTAAGTGAAAGAAATATAAAAGCAGAAGCTGG
>VUQI01032822.1:0-14400 GCA_015106735.1 Paratilapia polleni | reverse complement strand
AGAAACAAGACATATTGGCAATTCAACAATTTATTCATTTAACAAACAGGGGCCTCAGTAGCATGTGGAAGAAGCATACACAGTCACAACAGCCTGACACCTCCTCCTCATGCTGGTCACCAGTTTGGTCAAACATTGCTGTGGGATGGTATCCCATTCTTCAACCAGCATTTGTCGCAAGTCAGCCAATGTGGTTGTGTTGGTCAGTCTGGCACAGATGGCACACCCAAGCTGATCCCACAAGTGTTTTATGGGGTTGAGGTCAGGACTGCAGGCAGGCCATTCCATCCTCTCCACTCCCAAATTCTGGAGGTAAGCTGTTTGGCATTGGGAGAGAAGATTTGGCAAGTTCTTCATGGGCGCAACCCACATACTCAACTCTGCTGCTCAACTCACAAATGCATTTTCCTTACAAATGTGGCACCATTTAAAGGGAAATAAACAGACTTTCCAACGGTATGAGATTTATTGCCAAGAAGCATTGTTACAGCAAAGAAATAATCGACCAAATTTCCTTAATTTTTGTGCTAAGTATAGAAATCTCAAAGGGCTCACAGATTTTTTTTTCTGCAAATTCGTGTGACTTTTTGTGCATGTCTCAGGGCATCGCTGTGGATGTGATCCTGTTGCAAGATCGTCTCCACTTCTCGCTTAACACTAGAACTGCTGGCGGGGATCATTTTGACACCATCCTGCAACAGCAGCAATGGCCAAGAAGTAATTTCCTGAAGAAGTTAAGTTATTAATTTCCATCTAATTTTTCTAATTATAAGTAAGATTTGACCAAAAACATTAAGTTTTAGGGGTTTTATTAGCTTTACAAATGATTTAGATTATTTCATTACTAATCGTAAAGGTAAAATAATTTTAGAATCCACTAATAAACAAAGGGTACATCAAACAACACAATACATAAAACATCAAAATAATGTAATTATTGTAGAAGTTATGTAAAAGTTAAACATGAATTTTGGGTAACGTGTGGTATTAGTTACACTAAAATAAAGAAGGTATAAAAAAACAGAATGCTCACTGTGAAACAGATTGAACTGGTCATTGCCTACATTTTAAAACTGACCTCACAGTTGGCTACAACAAAAGAATAATTATGTTTTAATAAATTCATTATTGTGAAAGTAGAACAAAGAAAGTTTATCATTCATCCACATCTGCCTCCTCGTCACTGGACCTACTCCGCCTCAGTCCGCAGCCCTTCACCTCTGCTCCTCAGGCCTGAAACCCATCTGATTCGGCTGCTCTGCTCTGGATTTCACTCTTTATTGGCTCATATTAGTTCTCCACACTCTGGACTCTCTGCTCATTTCAGCTATGGTTCCCCCACTGCTCTGTACAGCCAGCAACCCACCCGATTCTCCATGTGTACCCCGCTCTTCTCCACTCTGCCCCACCTCAATGTCCCATCCCTGAAGTGTTCAGCCTGCAGTAATTATTCATCTTTTATCTAACTGAAGTCCACTATGTATTTACCTATCAATCACATCTAGCTAGCTCTGGCTCACGTTATAGCAGGCTTCATATCGAAATGTGTATAAATAGTGTGTTTTGCTAGGCAACCAGCCATGGCAAATGTTGAGTGCAGCATTTTATATTGACTTTTATGGGAGTCAAAATGACTCTATTGGTGGTTCTAGGTATAAGTGGTCATTTTTTTTTCTTTTTATCCCACATACCCCAAAATTCACCATATGATGAATTAACCCATTTTAGGAAAAGGAAATGAAAGATCAAGGGGTTTTATTTTAAGAGTTACATGATTTTTTTTTTTAAATGCCATTGGGTCAAAAGTGTAGTAATCTTGATTTTACTGGCTTTTACTCACCTCTTTGTTTTTCAGACATCGTTGCCTCCCAGTAATTGATATTAATTAGGGCTACACAATGGAGTACTCAGGGCACATTTTATTCCCTAAACATCTTACTGCTGCGCGTTACTTAAATGTTTATTTTGAATCAAACCACTTCTCTGGTTTGGCAGCTAAGTGTTTTTTTTCTCATTTTTTATTTATGTACAGAGAAGGTTTGGTCGTAAAAAATTGCATAGACAAATGATGGAAAAGTTATATGAATTTATTGGTATGTGTATAAACTGATTAAAGGAATATACCAATGTCTAGCTGATATTTCGGTGCAGCCCTATCCAAAATGTGTCAGCCACAAACAAAGCATGCCAAATGTTCTCTTGTTTGCTGAAGGATGCAAACGTAAGAATGTCCCTTCAATCCTGGCCTCTGAAGGACTGCTGACCCTGCGTGGTCACAATCTAGAGATTATGTTGAAGGAGAGTCAGAAGTTGTAGACTGGACTGGACTTTTTTTTTAATGTGTTTTTCATGTTAGATTTTGTGGTATAGTTTAGCATTCCCTCATGGTACAAATGTGAAAAAATAATTATTACAATCTAAGTAACTTCAGAAATGGTAATGTCATTGTGTTTGTAGAAGTGTTCCTTCTTTTTGTTTTTGATTTATACTTCTAGAGATTTTTCCTTTCTAAGTCAAAAAATGTTTTCCTTATCTCTGGGTTTTATCACTTTTTAGTAGCGTTAAAAAATAATACATATGCCGTTTTAGGACATATCAGCCAGTAACTAAAGATACATTTTGTCTCCATAAATGACTGTCAGATACTCAATGGAATTGGTCCTGTGATCCATTTCCAAAGCTCTGAGAGGCTTAAGCCTTGCGATCGTTGGGATAACAGCTCACTCTCTCAGTCTCCACAGAATACCAATGTCATCCTTACTCTCGTCTCTCACTGCAGCACTTCTACACTGATTCGTTCGAGGCACAAAAGTTTTTCTGCTGCTGCCTGAGAGAAAATTGTGAGGCAGGCAGGCAGAGCAGTGTGAGAAAGAACCTGGAAGGAAGGACAAAGTCTTGAAATGTATCTGAAAATCCCAGAGGTTTTCCTCTTTGTGAGTTTTCTAATAAAACAGGTGTTACCCATATTCTTCTGATATGAGAGCTGGGAAATGAGTTCACTCCTGCCTCATTTATATTCATATTTAACAAAGCAGTGGAAAAGTAACAAGCCTTTTCATCCCATTTCCTGTAATTTGACTTGGAACATCGTGGTTTCCTTACCCACCGAGATACATATTCAATCTTCCTTGACCTGCTGACAGCGATAATATGACAACTGAGTGAACGTAATTAAACGTTACATTTGAAGTTATGTCACTCCAAAACTTTGTGTTAACAGGCATTAAGAGATCAGACAAGAAGCCTGTGATATTTGGTAGATTGTTTTCATATAAACACTTACAGGTGGAAATGTCTTTTCAGTGTGTGTGAATAATATTGAGGATAGAAGCAGGAGTCCTACCAGATTATCATATAGGAAATCACTCATGGGGTTTTGCCTTATAACTAAGCAATATGTGTATAATTCAACATTAGGAATGGGACAAAATATCAATAAGGCAGTATAGTTTATTGCTTTACTTGGCAATACTCATACACTCTTGCCAAATACTGATATTTTTATATAAACATGCAGTTGCTTTTTTTGGTTTTGCACTTTGTAGATTGTTCCTGCGGTCATTTCTCACAGGTGGCTGCACATAGAGATGAATATTATTTGTCCAGCTCAGAGGATGGCTTGTTTTGATTAAAAGTAAGTTGTAGCTTATTAATCCTACAAGGAGGTGTTGCTTATTTCTTAACATTTTTCCTTATAAGTTATTGAGCTACAGTGCATATCTTCCCAACTAAATAGCAGGTTTCAGTGCACTTCATTGCTTGTATGCAGTGGCATTTTGTGCACTCATTGTGGCCTTGGTTAGGACTAAGAGTCTTGAGTCACCAGACTTTCTGAAGGTTTTTCAAAGTTTTTTTTAGGGCATTGGCTGCTTTTTCACTCATTTTCAGTCCAGTCCTTGTACCTGACCATTTTCAGAGGAATGAGTTTTTGTTAAGCCACTTAACACAGGCACCAACAAAAAGGATGAACCAGTGTTGTGTCTACACATAAGAGACAACTTAGCAAAGAACCAATTTCAAATTGTATCTTTACTAACTTTGTTACTAGCAGCCTGTTGCAAAGAGACATAATTTGTTCTCATTTCTTTAGATGAATCTACGAAAAATCACAAAAGCACAAAAGAAGAAGTGGCAGGCCTAAAAAAAAAAACTGTTTACACCACATGAACAATATCTGAAAGTCCTTAAGCAATAGGAAAGGAGGTCAGGAGAGAGGTGAGTGTCTACAGCCATCTGTAATACACAGTGGAGGCTCTGTCATGGTTTGGGACTGCAGCCAGTAGTCAAAATTGATGGAATTACAAAAGCAGAAAAGTACAGATTGCAATGTTCAGATTTTGATCCACCATACAGTACCATCTGGAAAATGTCTGATTGGCAACAGCTTCATTTTTCAGTATGGCAGTGATCCCAAACACACTGCCAATGCCATAAAAGCATACCTGAATAGAAAAACACACAATGGAACACTATTAGTCATATTTGGAATGTCCTTCAAGAAGCCTGGAGAACGATTCCTGAAGACTACTTAAAGAAATTACAAGAAAGCTTGCCTAAAAGATTTCAAGCTATGTTGAAGCATAAAGTTGGTCAGACCAAATATTGACTTTCAAGCTCATTAGAATTGTACAAACTCAGTTTTTGCCTTGTATACTGTATTTCCATGTATGTTGGCATGTTTCAGTAAATCGCTGCACCTATTTCCCATTTTCCTAGCAAAATATAAAGAAATGAAGGGCAACTCAAGAGGGCAACTTTTGCACAGAACTGTAAATCTCTGTGCTTTTACGCTGAGTGGTGATACACTTTGGATATCTCAGTATTTTTTACATGTGAGTTGCCACAATCACTTTTATTCAATTAAAATAAAAAATGTCTGAATTTTTTTTCATAGGCCATATTTCAAAGCAGTCAGTTTCTCAGTCAGGAGCCACGGTAATTTTCAGGAAACTTAGTAAAACCATATTACATATTTCATTATGATGTTCAATATAATAGTGGCTGTGCTGGGAAAAAGGCTTCTACTCAGTAAGGGGTATTTTGCTTTCTTTGAAGTGGGGTTACATGAGATACTTATCCACACTTATTAATTTAATTAAATTAAGTATTAATTACACTAGATTGCAGCACACCTCCAAACAGACAGGAGCACCAACTGGCACAGAAGCGTAACCATGTACTGAGCATGGGCAACAGCCAAACATTTTAGCCACCTAAAAGAAATCACTAACTCAGTAGTAAGTAAATTAAGAGTCCTTTATATTAAGTATATTTTTAGCACTTTAAATGCCAGCAGACAGCCCTTTCCATCAGACTGTAACATTACACTCTCATCAAAGCCACCAGAGTCCATTGCCCAAAACAACAGTTTTACCTTGCAAAATATAGAACCTTTATGCGTAACCTTCATAGTTTAAGATATTTGACTGGCGCTATTGAATGGTACCCTGTTACATGCAAGCTTTAAAAGTAAGCTTAAATTGTGTATGGACAGTAATAGTTATTTAATATCTTCTGGTGTAGAGACGTTTTATTTAAGTGTATACAGTATTACACAGGCACATACAGTAGGAATGTCATGCTAGAGTTGGTGTCTATATTTATGTGGGACATTGCGGTATAGTTATCAGGTCACATTCTCTAACTCTGCCAGCGACTAAAGCCTGTGTGTTGTCTGCAGCACCTGCTGTGTATCCCCATCCTGAGGCTGTGCACTGCTCTGCTTATCTGCAACCTCTGTGACAGTGCCAGTCTCTGTGTGGCTCTGTGCTAATGGTTTCCTTTGAAACATAAATTAGACTTGAAAGAAGGGAGAGAACGAGCACATGATTGAGGACTGAAAGGTGCAGAGAGAGCTTGATAGATTTTTCCGTCATTAATACAGATTGTCTTGCCACAGAGCCTCTATCATGTAGTCTAATTACATTGATTTTGTACGTCAGTCAAGTGTTTTACCAAAGTGTAGCCTCCATTCAGTATGCATGTGTGCGCCTGCCATAGAGAATTAGCCAGGTCAAGCAAAGGCCTGTCAGAGGACTTTGTAATTAAAGACTGTGTGGCAGCAGCATGTTTCCCATTAGACCACCAGTATATCATCCCGGCCATGTGAGTCAGCCTCGGCAGTCTTGCCCTGTTTAATAGAGTTAAACAGAAACGCTTAGGCTAATTATCTACGTCACTGGTAGGATTTGCCTGTAGCGGTCACAGTATAAAGCAGCAACAGCGATCAACTGAAAATAAAAGACTGCAATGATTTGCAAATCTCATAAACCTTTATTTTATTCACAGTACAACATAGAAAACATCAAATGTTTAAACTGAAAAAAATGTACCATTTTAAGAAAAATATTAGCTCATTTTGAATTTGATGGGAGCAACATGTCTCAAAAAAGGGGCCATGTTTATCATTGTGTAGTATCCCCTCTTCTTTTAACAACAGTCCATAAACATCTAGGAACTGAGGAGACCGGTTGCTGGACTTTTAGGAGAGGAATATTGTCCCATTCTTGTCTGATAAAGGATTCTAGCCGTCCTGGGTTGAGGTTGAGGTCTAACAGTCCAGGGTCTTCTTTGTGGTATTTTTCGCATATGTTGCTCTAAAACCTCTATAGACCTTTCAGCACTGATGGTACCTTTTAAAGATGTTCATAGTGCAATTCCATAGGTACTAATGCACCCCCATACCATCAGAGATGCAGTCTTTTGAACTGAGCATTGATAACAAGCTGGATGGTCCCTCTCCTCTTTAGTCTGGAGGACACAGCATCCATGTTTTCCAAAAAGAATTTGAAATTTTGACTCTTCTGACCACAGAACAGTTTTACACTTTGCAACGATGCATTTTTTTTGCAGATTGGTGAACCTCTGCCCATCTTTACTTTTGAGAAAGTCTGCCTCTCTAAGATGCTCTTTTTATACCCAGTCACATTACCAACTTGTTGCCAATTAACTTCATTAGTTGTTCCTCCAGTTGTTTCTTTTTAGTACTTTTCGAGCCTGTTGTTGCCTCCTTCCATTTCCATGCATTCTCTTTATTTACATTTTATACAGCATCCCAACTTTTTTGGAATTGCAGTTATTACATTGTGTGTACATTAATCAAATTTCTTAGAAAATATACAGAATGTAGCTCTTTTCTTTGCCTTTAGGGAGATTCTGACAAAGCAGCAGTAGTCTGTATTAAGTCAACAACAGTCTGTGTTACATGTTCTGCAAATATTATTCATTTTCTTCTGATAATACTGTATTTCATCTTTTGTTTTCTTTATGCTCAACAATGCTCCTTCATCCCCCCACTCTCTTTGTCATTCAGCTTGCTGTGCTGTCTCCAGACCCCAGTTTTTCTTCCACCATTGCATGTAATTTTCCCAACGGTCCTCCAATAAATTTTGTCAAAAACTTCATACAACAGAAAACATGATAACTAAAGATGCAGTCTGAGATGTACCTGATTCTGTGCTGATCCACAGCAGGCTGATGTTCACCTCTCCAGAAAGGTAATTCCACAATTATTATTAATTGTGACATCATCACTCTAACTTGTAGAACCGTCTTTAGTTAGAGTGATGATGTCAGTATTGAGTTTGACAGCGTGGGAAAGTGGAAGTGATATAAAGAACAGACTAGCAGCTGAAACACCCAGGAAGCAAGCAGATGAGTGATTACAGATCTTCCTTATTGAACTTATGCATAAGCTTCATTTCATTCAGGTTGAGGTCTAGACTTTGACTGGGCCATTGCAAGTCCTTGATTTTTTTTCATTTTTAGCCGTTCTGTTTTAGGTTTGCTGCTGTCCTTTGAATCACTATCCTGCTGCATGACCCAGTTTTGTCCTCTGGCTACAAAACAAGCCCAAAATAATCCTTTCACCACCGTGCTTGACAGTTGGTATGAAGCGTTTATGCTGATATGCTGTTTGTTTTCTGCCAATAGTGGTGCTGTGCATTATGACCAAACATCTCCACTTCGGTCTCGTCTCTCCAAAGGACATTGTTTCAAAAGTCGTATGGATTGTTCAGATGCAACTTTGCAAACTTAAGGTGTGCTGCCATGTTTTTTTTTTTAGAGAGAAGAGGCTTTCTCCTGGCAACCCTTCCAAACGAGCCATACTTGTTCAGTCTTTTTCAAAGTGTAATCTTGGGAACTTTAATATTTAACATGCTAACTGAGGCCCACAGAGTCTGACATGTAGTTCTTGTTTTTTTTTTTTTTTTTTTGCAGTTTCTCTGAGGATGGCATGGTCTGGTCTTAGGGTGAATTTTTTGGGCTGTCCACGCATGGGAAGATTGTGGCATTGTGTTAACACACACCTGAATGCTCCAGACCAGCAAACTGCCAAAAATTCTGCTTTTATACAAGTGGTGATATTTGCTGATGATGAATTCCTATGGAAACAGTAAGGGTGTACTTAGTTTTTCACAGGACTATGTAGAGTCCTGTGAAAACTTTCTTTGTGTTTCCCCTACTTCATATGCACACCCATGCCACTTAAGAGCTACAAAAAGAAAAGGAGTGGTCTTACTGGGGTGACTTGCATCAGGAAGAGGCCAGTCCATCTAGTGCCTGTCAGCCATTGACAGTCCACCATTTGTTAGGCTCCTGTTTGTTCACATCTTGCATTTCCCTCACCGTGCCCCAAACCTGGAAACTTCACAGCTGTTGAAATAGCCTACGTGTTGTAAATAGAGGCAGTGAGTGAAGAGGGACAGGGACTGTTTATATTTTGCACGATTGTTGTAAATACATTGTGAGCGCTTTATTGAATTGCACTGTCAACAGGTATTGCTGTTGTGTGTTGCTTGCTGTTCTTTTGTTAATTGTCGGCTTCTGTGTGTACTGTTTGTAAGGACTGGTCTAAGAGCTAGATCCTTTTGTCAGACTGTGAGTCTGGCTGACACCCCGGCAATTGCCAGCAACTGCAACATTGTAACAGTTAGCGATGCAAACTGGGTGGATCCCAAGTTAGATTTTCTCAACTGTGACTAAAGGGATTACCAGTGTAAGCAAAGGATACCGCTGATTAACACACGATGGGTTGGTAAATACATCAGTGGGTTACCTACGGAACCGGAGCCTGGAATATCCGCAATCAAAAAACCATCATCTAAAAAGTGATATGCAATGAGTGAATCGCGTTAGGTGTAGACGGTGTTTAAGGGTATTATCATGTTAGGCTCAATTGTCTTGTACTTTTCCTGAGAATGATTGTTCCCCATTCCCACTCACCCACTGGCCTCCACAGTGCGTGCTTCAGTTTGGCTCATGCTTGCTGTCTCTCTTTGATACCTTGGAGATTATTCATGATTTAAAGCGTTTTGTGGTTAAACTCAGGTAATTTTTGGAAACAGTCACACGCTGTCCTCTTATCTATTTGTTAATTACTAAACACAGCGGTTTCCACAGATAGCGCTGTTGTTGAAGAAGCATTGGAGTTCCATGCTTGAGCAGGGGTAGCAATCACACTACATGTTTACCGATTGTAAGTCCAGCTGAACTGCACCCGAGCCCACCTCTTCAAGAGGCCAGGGTACAGGCCAGCGATCGGAGGTAGATAAAGGCCAGGGTATTTGGGTGGATTTTGGGAGTCTGATGTGCTTTGACATGGTACAGATCGCCTAGTGTGAGTATACACCCTAATACAGTATGACATTGTTAGATGTGTTGTGAACTCTCGCTATAAGAAAACAGAAGAGATGGTTCCTTCCTGTAGAAATGATTTACACACCTGTTCAAAGGGAAGGTTAATTGGCTCAGGACATGCCCAGTCACTGACGCAGCATGATGTGCAACAAGAAGAGGTGCTTGGTTCCTTTATGCCATGCCAATTGGCACATGAAGGCCAAATCAGGTTAACTGGACAGGTTAAATTGTGATTACTCAATGACACATAGAGTCAGAGGGACAAAGAGAGAGAGATATGATGGAGATACACAGAGCTCCTCTCCCAAGGCGGCCTGTTTGTTTTCTATTTTACGTGTTAATAAACATTCTGTAAATAACATTTTTGTTTCTGTCTGTTAAAAGCCACTTTTGCTAAAGATACTTTTGACCTCATGCTGCACAATTTACAGCACTTTAGTGAGGCTGTGTGATTACTTGTGTGTATCCTCTTTTGCAGTTGTAGATTTCTCTAGAAAGTGAGGTTAAACTCAAATCATCAACAATATCATATTAGCTAAAACTGTTTATTCTGTGCCACTGTATCATTCTACATTTATCACTCAAAATCTACAAAAAAGATTTTTTTATATTGTATATAATATAAAATTATAAAAACACTATATAAATGTGAGTATATAGTTTTAACAAAGGTAACCATGTTCTCTTTGAATTATGTAAACTTAGCACAAAAAGTAAGGAAATTTGTGTTTGGTCAATTATTTCTTTGTTGTAACAATGCTTCTTGGCAATAAATCTCATACCGTTGGAAAGCCTGTTTATTTCCCTTTAAATGGTGCCACATTTGTAAGGAAAATGGATTTGTGGGTTGACCAGCAGAGTTGAGTATGTGGGTTGCGCCCACAAAGAACTTGCCAAATGTTCTCTGCCAATGCCAAACAGCTTATTCTGCTATTGACTCTTGTTTGGTGACATTTATTGGATTGGATGATTGAAGTCTGAAGAAACGAGACATATTGGCAATTCATCAATTTATTCATTTAACAAACAGGGGCCTCAGTAGCATGTGGAAGAAGCATACACAGCCACAACAGCCTGACACCTCCTCCTCATGCTGGTCACCAGCTTGAAGTTGCCCTTTGGCACGGGCCCTATCCAGATCAATCAGTCAAACATGGCATGCTTGGAGCAGACACCAACTGACCGGTGTAGCAGGGTCCATGCTCACAGGTGCCGCTAATCAGGTGCCCGTACTCACATTTATATAGTGTTTTTCTAGTCTTACTGACCACTCAAGTCACATTTAACCATACATTCATACAGTGCTTGATTCTGTATACTTCATCTACTTCTCTTCCCTGTCCAATTTAGAATTACCAATTAACCTAACATACATGTCTGTAGACTGGGAGGAAGCCCACGTAAGCAGAGGGAGAACATGCAAACTCCACACAGAAAGGCTAACGGTGCTAACCACCACATCACCATGCCACCCAGTGTCTCTCCAATATGTCTCCTTAAACAGCTTTAAATTACAGTATGTAACTGGTACAATTAATAAGACCAGATAATTCATATAAAAGTTTCTTTAAAGCAGTGTTTTGCTTGTTTTTTTCTTTTTCAATCAGATTTCTTAGTTGTTTTGAAGTAGCCAACAATGTATGAATCACTTGTGGGCTGGAAGGGTGCCTAAAGTTTTTGTAAGTGGTTGTATTTGACTTCAGAAAAGTTGTAGAAATCCTCTTGTGAGAAAGTAGAACTGTTGCCACGTTTGAATTATTGAGGTTAATATATGAATGTGGCTTTATGTTATCTCTGTATCTTAATGAAAAGACTCTTAGGATACATTACAGTTTAATTTATTTACTTTAAAAATTCCCACCATAAATGTGTATGAGGTTGTAATGAAAGCAAGGGCCCGGAAATTGTAATAATATCATCTTACTCTAATAACCAACAGTTGTCCCTAAAATTAAAAAAAAAGAAAAGAAATCCGCTGAAAAATAGTTTACACTATTCAATTAAATAACTTCCAGCAAGTTTATTTTTGTATCTGTATTATGTTTGGTTGGCTGCTAGTTTGCTAACACTTGAAACATGAACTCACAAACATGTGAACATGTGTGTAGCAATTATTGCTAAAGTTTCAGCTAAATGCCTGCAAAGAGACGTCCTGTTTGTCCTTTGTAATCTGGTTATGTCAATGGACTGACCAGCAAATCCTTTAAAGAGGGCTGCAGAGATGCTGGAGCCAGAGCACTGTCATCCTTTGGTTTCTTTTCGCACTCACACACAAAGACAGGGAAAGATCCACATGAACACATATGGTACATGCCTTATATTACACTGTTGTAGAAAACAGCCCCATAGGTCACTGGTGCAAGTTGTTATTATAGTGTATAGCCCTATATGTGCACTTGTGTCCTTAGACAATTGGGTGGAACTTGTCACCCTGGTGACCTAGAAAATGGTGCTTTGTAACATGTTTTTTACATGGTAAAGGGGTAAGTTTTAACCCATGATCCTAAACCCATGTGCCTAAACCTAACCATGCAGCAGCTGAAAACTTCACCTGCTGTATAGTCAGGTGTGCAGACTTTATCCCTCTTTTAAAGTGAAATACAATCCCTTGTATTGTTTCAGGAATATTTTCATGGGCCGTTTCAGATGTTGGGAACAAACAACTGATATGATCATTTGGTTGGGGAACTTGTTGTCTTGTACAAAGCACAGGGCCTGTGTTCAGATGTTATTGATATGTGTAATCATGGAGTGTCCTACTCTAATAGAGGAAGAGTCAGTGCCTCTCAGGAAATCTGGCCTTTTGAAATGTCACAGCTGTTTCAGAGGACTATCCTTTAAAAGAAAAGATTTTAGTCCTTCGTCTTCCACTTTTCTTTCCTCTCCCTTTTCAGTCATGTTCTTTCTTTTTGCACTCCAGTTTCCATTGTTCATCCTTTCTCTTTGAAGACCTTAAGGCTTTGAAGAACGGCACAATGCTTTTTGATTCAGGCACAGGTAATAGAGAACAGGACTGCACTGTTGCCATTAAAGATGCTGTGTCACACCTTAATAGGTTATTCAGCTTGAG
Source organism: Paratilapia polleni (assembly GCA_015106735.1). Classification (NCBI taxonomy): domain Eukaryota; kingdom Metazoa; phylum Chordata; class Actinopteri; order Cichliformes; family Cichlidae; genus Paratilapia; species Paratilapia polleni. Next base: position 1,691 of record VUQI01032822.1, on the reverse strand, counting down.
CTTGGTGTGCATATAGATGGACTGTAAAATAAAATACTCTGTATAATCTTCCCTGGGGATTTCCCTTTGGAGGAGACTTCCGTATTTTGAGTTGTCATTCAAATCTCTTTATATTAGAGACATTCACCTTTTGAGTAGGGAGACTGTTGGTGGTGTTTTAACATGACAATGCAGGTAGTTCTGGAGAAGGTGAGCGCTGGTCTTCAAAGTCCAGACAAAAACATACATAAATAAATCTTTGAATTTAGTAACAGAAAAAAAGGAAAGTAAGCAAACTAACAGGAAGTAAAGCCGGTATTTTCAGCACTCTTTAAATTTGTAGCGGTTAAAAATTTCAGAAAATATGACAGCATGTGAAAACCAGGTCAAACCAAGTCCAAAATTTTCATTCTTTTGCTTCTTTTTTTTGTCCTAAAATTTCAAAACTTCAAAAGATTAACATACCAAAAATGAATTTAATTTATCGACATTTGTTAATTTTTTATTATTTTTTTTTAACATGACAATGTCAAACTGTGTCTGTTCTTTGAATTATTGTGGTTTAGTAACAATGCAGATGGATAAATACTCACTTGTAGCACAGTCTAAATTAAAGTTACAAGCAGCGATAATGGGGCCCTCGCACCTCGGCGCACATCGAGGCTTGCTGCTGTCAAGATGGTTCCTGCAGTCACGTGGATGTGACACACAAAAATTAGAAAGCTTCTCATTTTAGAATCAACAGAATGTTTAGATTCAATTGACCAAAGATCATGTTGATCCAGTTAAATCTCTAGGAGGAGTTCATTAAAGTGCAAGGCTTGAAAATGGTGAAAATGCCGCCAAAATAACATCTCAAATTCAAAATGACTGACCACCTGTTGGATTTAGGGTATGGCTCCAAGAGGCTTTTTTTGCACGTCTTGGGACATTACATGAGGCTACCGAATTTTATACATGTGGATGAAACGTAGCGCCGGGGCTACTTCACTGAAATTTTTTAGGTGGTGCTATGGAGCCAGTTTGCCACACCCACTAATAAGACCCATGAAACATGAGAGCCTTCATCACGTCAGAAGAGTTTGCCAAGTTTCATGACTTTTTAAGTTTCCTAGCCCCTCAACAATGGTGTTGAGGGGCTAGGAACCGCCATGCGGTGAACCGCCATGCCATCAGGGCACGCTGTTAAATGAAAGCTCACAATTTTCCCACTAAAGCATCAATAAGGGCTGAAGTTTTTTCAGACCACTTTTGAGGTGGTTGCGGTCAACCTGGGAGGAGTAGTACATCAAAATATAACACATGACATTTCCTGTTCCCACTAGGTGGTGCTCTGACTATCGCTGACTATTGGCATATACATGTGTTCATGTCACGTTGGGCTGTATGGCGGGGCAGGTTTCGGACCCAATGTGCAGACTTATAGGACGGGAGAAAGGATTAATTCAAAAGGTAGATTTATTGCAAAAGAACAATAAAATAAACTTACAATACTGAGGAATACTGAGGCTGGAAATGCAGGGCACGGAAACGCGGGGTAGGACACAGAGAGGTGACAAACACACAGCCATGAGGGATGAAGCAACAAGAAACTGATGCAAACTGAGGACTTAAATACACTCAGTGGGTAACAAGGGGAACAGGGAACAGCTGGGCAGACATCAGGGAAGACGAGACACAGGTGAACTAAATCAGGACTGATGAGACAAGGG
>VUQI01032820.1:2512-28059 GCA_015106735.1 Paratilapia polleni | reverse complement strand
AAGCCACATCCTTAATAAACAGGAAAAAAAATCCAGCAAAGACCTGACACAGGACCTGAGAGATGCATCTGGTCCTTCAGTTGATCCATCTACTGTTCGACAAAGCCTTATTAGAAATGATCTCAGTAGAAGGGTGGCTGTCAAGAAGCCATTCTTAAGAAAGGGAAACAGAGAGAAAAGGCTGAGGCACAACAGAGTCTATAGGCATCTGTAAAACACAGTGGAGGTTCTGTCATGGTTTGGGGCTGCATTTCAGCCAGTGGTGTTGGAGATCTTGTCAAAATTGATGGAAGTATGAACACAGAAAAGTACCATCAGATTTTGATCCATCATGCATCATCCATCTGGAAAGCATCTGATTGGCAGATGGATGTCCCAAACACACTGCCAATGCCGTAAAAACATACCTGGATAGAAAAACACACAGTGGAACATTATCAGTCATGGATTGGCCTCCTCAAAGCCTAGACCTCAACATTATTGAAGCAGTGTGGGATCATCTTGACAGAGAACAGAACAAAAGGCAGCAACATCCAAAGAAGAGCTTTGAATGTCCTTCAAGAGGCCTGGAGAACTATTCCTGAAGACTGAAGAAATGACAAGAAAGCTTGGCTAAGAGAGTTCAGACTGTGTTGAAGAATAAAGGTGGTCATACCAAATATTAACTTTCAAACGCGTCAGAATTGTACAAACTCTGTTTTTGCCTTATATACATATTTCCATGTATGTTGGCACATTGCAATAAATTGCTGCACCTTTATTCCATTTTCCTAGCAAAATATAAAGAAATGAGGGGTTTTACTATTTATGTGACTAATTCTTTTGCTGTCATCACAAGGGAATTCATGTAAAGGTAATAAGAAAACACAGTGCAAATACACTGAATGGCTTTAGCTGGAAAAGAAAATAAAGCTCAGAAATATTGTCGAAAACACAGATTAAAAACACATAGCATGTGTGTTTCATGTCCTGCCCCACTGTACCCTTTCATGGACCACACATATGACTAGAAAAAGATTCTTGTTGTCGACAAATGCCATGTAAAGAAAAGGTTAACCGTAAGCAGCATGACAAGGCTAGGAGGAGAGTTAGCGGCCCAGTCAGTGACCTGGCATTTCAAGATGTCTCTATTAGCCTGCTAGCATGCTCCGTCCAGCTCTCAGCACCACTCTCTGTCGTGAAGGACACCGGGCCAATTAGAGCCTACAGGATTTAAGGGTACTGTGGAGGTGGAGGTGGAGGGGATGGCAGGTGGCGACACTGCGTGGGTGGTATAATAAAGATGAGAAGACGGAATACTGAACAGCGCACCACATGCAGTTAGAAACCTGCTTTCATACGATAGTCAAATGAGGTAACAAGGCAAGATATCAAAACCGTGACCGTGAGCTACTTTGAAGGTGTGTGTGTGTGTTTTTTTGTGTGCAGGCGCAGACGTGAGGCGGCATGTGCGCGTGCAGTGGATATATCTGTATATCTGCATTCAAGTTTTTAAAAACACATATTTTTGTTGTGTGCCACTGTGAGATACTGTCTCCCTCTGTGTATTATTATTTATTTTATTTTTTTGTTCCCATTTGAGTGTGCACCACTTCAAACCCACTCGCTGACATCATTCCGTGAGCTTTTAGCTTTGAAATGGAAATTAATCACACAGGAGTATTCCCTTAAGGGCTGCCTGTAATACATGAAATGGAGCTTTTGGCACAATGTTTCGCCACTGAGATTCAGGGTTGATAAAAAAAATTTTAAGTGGCTGCAGAACATGACTTCACGGAGCTGTGAGAAGACGCAGCACAGAATGCAGACATGAAGGCTGTAGTGCTGAAGTTCTGTTGAAGAAGGTTCAGTCCCTGGTGTCTGGGCATAGAGCACCCTTTTGAGCAGCAGTTCAAGTGTAAAATTTCATTTCACTTTCTAACTCTAATTAATGTTCTTAGATATATCATGGGAAATCAGGGTACTTACAATGTCCAGGGTCTCTGCTTATTAGTGCTGCACACTCAGCAGTGCTCAGTACTGTCTGAAATTGATGCCAAAATAAAAGTCTCCTAATTTAAACCATTGTTGAAATGTTTACAGTGTATATGTGATTTAGTAGTTTAATATGTGAAGAAATATTAAATCTGAAGGTGGAATCAGCTGCCTAGCTTAGAAAGACTCAAATTATGTCTGTTACCTTAGTAAAGCTAAGCAAACTAGCCAAACCACTTAGCTTTGCTAAGCTAAGGTAGCCAGCCAGGGTAATAATGGTACTTTGAATGTCAGCAATACTTCTACAGCTTATTGCTGTGTTTGTTTGACACTGCCAGAAACAAATAAACCTTCATTGAGGTAGTTATGTACACTCACAAGACACTTTATTAGGTACACCATGCAAGTACTGGGTTGGACCCCCTTTTGCCTTCAGAACCGCCTTAATTCTTCATGGCATAGAGGTGCTGACCACATTCCTTGGGAATATTGGTCCATATTAACATGATAGCATCACACAGTTATTGCAGATTTATTGGCTGTACGTCCAGGATGTGGTTCTACCACATGGGATGTCACCAGGTCTCAGTCTCTACTGGATTGAGATCTGGTGACTTTGGAGGCCATTTGATTACAGTATTTCTGGTTTGATTGTCATGTTCAAGAAATCAGTTTGAGATAATTTGAGCTTTGACATGGTGTGTTATCCTGCTGGAAGCAGCCATCAGAAGATGGGTACACTGTGGTCATAAAGGGATGGACATTTGTCAGCAACAATACTCAGGTAGGCTGTGGTGTTTAAACAATTCTCAGTTGGTACTAAGAGGCCCAAAGTGTGCCAAGAAAATATCCTCCACACCACTGTACCTTTCTATACAACTGCTGATACAAGGCAGGAGTGGTCCATGCTTTCATGCTGTTTTCGCAAAATTCTGTCTCTACCTTCCAAACACAGAAATCAAGACTTATCAGACCTGTCAGCATTTTTCCAATCTTCTATTGTCCAAATGTGGTGAGCCTGTGCGACTTGTAGCCTCAGTTTCCTGTTCTTAGCTAACAGGAGTGGCACCTGGTGTGGTCTTCTGCTGCTGTAGCCCATCTGCTTCAAGGTTCAACGTGCATTCAGAGATGCTCTTCTGCATACCTTGGTTGTAACGATTGGTTATTTGAGTTACTGTTGCCTTTCTATTCGCTCGAAGCAGTCTGGCTACTCTCCCTTGACCTCTGGCATCAACAAGACATTTTCACCAGAGAACTGCAACTCACTGGATATTTTCTCTTTTTCATGCCATTCTCTATAAACCCTAGAGATGGTGTATGGGAAAATCTCAGTAGATCAGCAGTTTCTGAAATACTCAGACCAGCCCATCTGGCACCAACAACCACGCCATGTTCAAAGTCACTTAAATCACCTTTCATCCCCATTCTGATGCTCGGTTTGAACTTCAGCAGGTTATCTTGACCATTTCTACATGCCTGATCAGACACTGGTTTTAACGGGCAGTTGAAAAGGTGTACCTAACAAAGTGACTGGTGAATTATGTGATTGAGTGGATTAATAAGGAAACATGTGGCAGAATTCATGATGGCACCAGCATCTTAGCTTAGCACAAAGATATGAATTAGAGGTATTCTAGCTAAGCTAAACTAGCCAGGTGCTACAGTGGTGTTGATATTCTCATCTAACAAAGCAAAATATCAAACTAACTTTTTCAAAGAATACCCTGTAAAACAGTCCAGAATAAACAAAAAACTAATTATAAGCTTAGTTCCCTGGCCAGATGTTGAAAGAAAGCATGGAATTCAACTAAAAGTAGTTGTTACCAACTGAAGGAACAGAACTATAGTGTCTCTTGGTTCACTGTATAGCTTGTTTAAACAGCTGTGCACTTCTACCACCTACCAGCTGACCTTTACCTTGACAAACACAAGGAGTGCTTACCATGCTTGTCACTAAGCAACAGTATAGGTACAGCAGCCTAGACATCCATCCTAAATTACTTCTCCGGCTTCTGCGTATTCATGCACTCCCGATAGAACAGGCAGATATATTCCCTTCAGTGTTTTCAGGTACCAGTTAGGGTAGCGTGTCATCTCTACCAAATAAGTAGACAGAAATCTTAGTCACAACATTAAAACCAGTATTGTGTAGTTCCCCCTCCTGTTGCCAATAAAGACTGAACCATCGGATCTTGTCTGGGTGTGTCCTGTGTATCATGCACAGGTACCTTTTTTTTTTTAAAAGATATTTTGGCTTTTGATGCCTGTTGTTGGATAGGAAACCCACAGAGAGACGAAGAAGGGATGACATGCAGCAAAGGCACCAGGGCAGACTGAGACCTGGGTCACTAAATGAGGACACTCTGCCAGCTCAGAGTTTCACTCGCACACTCTGCCAGCTCAGCTATGGGGGCACCCTTGAGCTGCTACACTAGCAACAGATCCTTTGTATCATGTGGGATGCAGGATGGGGCCTCAGTGGATCGGGCATGTTGCGGCTCAGATGCTCAATCAAATTGGGATCTGGGGAATTTGGAGGCAAAGGTGAAGACCTTGAGCCACTCCTGAATTTGTGGTAGGGTGTACCATTCTGCTGGGGGAGACCTCTGCCATCAACTTTGGGCATATTTTTTGTAAATATGTGTGGACAGCTGTGAAACTTGAACATAATCTGTATCAGCGTTCTCAGATTTTGGAGTGCCTAAAGCAATTTGCAAACATCCATATGGATTTTCAAGTGTGCACATTAATGTACATATTCACCAATGTTACTATGCGCATACATAAGAAAATCCAGTCTCACAGCTGTGCACAGAGAATAGAAATAATAGTCCTTTGCCAACATTATCTGACAGTTTGAAAAGTGGAGCACTCCTACCACTTACTGATGCAACAGTGCCGTGCATGCATGCCAACTCAGATCGTATGCATACTGGATGATCTGTCGTTGTATAAAATATTACATTTCAGATCGCCTCTGATCTACAGTAATTCAAATCAACCTTTCGGATGTAGAGTTTCAGGCTAATATGTGATGTTTACTCATATTTGCAATGAATAATGATGCAATGTTCTGCCTCCCAGCCATGGCGGCGGGTGCTTTCACTCCTGCTGTAGTTTTCCATCACATGGGCCACAGACCCCCTTGTTTTCAGGTGAACCCTGGTCCGGCATTACTGAGGTGTACCTAGTTTTTTTTTTAGTTTTTTTTTTACACCAAACTGTAAAATTGATGTCAGGTCTTTGGTAGATTTACCACATGAAACATTAAGTCACAAAACTCCAAGATGTTTTTTTTTTACCCTGAGGAGTGTGCCAGGCACCTGGCAGATGTATGTGTGGGTGTGTTCACACTTCATGACTCCTCTTTTCCAGGAACTCACTTATTCCTCCACTCAAGACTTTCACTAACAACTATGATGGATATGAGTGTTTTTGTAAACAAAGATTCATCTTTTTTTTTGTCCTTTGCCAACACCTACAGTGCTTCAGCACTATGTTGAGTTACACATGGGTGCCACCATCATCATGGATCTATATCCCAACCTTGTGAACCCCCATCATATCTGCCTGACCGGCCACACAATGGAGAGCGATGAGCTCACAAGGTACTAGAAGAAAAGGCTAAATGAATTACCTTCCGTCATATATACTCACATAACCTTTACCCCAGGAACTAACCTTTCTGATAGCCTACAGAAGACCAGCTTAAAAAGTAAAACTTCATTATCAGGTTTTATGAAGCCGCTAGTCCACGTTGCTACAAAATGATTACCTCTAATAGTTCTTCACTGTGCATGGTCAATAAAAGACGTTTCACTGCAGAGTGATCATTTCTATGTGGGATACCAATTATTAGCAGCACTTTGTAAAGCTAATGTAAGATATTGCCATGACAGCAGTGGGTGTATTGTTGTTATTCTTTATCCTCCCAGCACTTCCCAATCTGCTTTGTTTAGCTTGTTCATTGATCAACAAGAATTAGATGAGTTTTCATATTCAAATGCCCTGCAGCAGGCAGCAGATAAATGCCCAAGTGGCACTCACACCTTTTTGTGCTATTAGCCCCATGCATCATTAAACAGTGGCTAGAAATAGCTGTAATTTTGGTAACCTTAAAAAGATTATGTGCTCATATATCATCCCTGTTTTTGCACAACAGCACAGCAGGAGAGATTCTGCTCTTTTAACCAACAGTTTTCCTGTTGTTTTTCTTGTATAACAGTAGTTTGTTACAAACCAGGCTTTATAAGTAGGCATTGATCTTTGTTTTCCCAATTTTGTTTTGTACCTGTTATATGCTAGTATTAGCTAATTAGCTAGCTAGTAAAGTGCTAATTCTGGCGAACTGTGAATACAACTGGCTGGGAATCCCTGAAAGGCAGTATCCTGTTATACATCCTGTGGGAAACACCCATTTTAAATATTATCAATCCATTGAATGGTACTTAACATTTGTAATCACTTCCATAGATATTACCAGTAGGCAACTTTTTAAACCAGCTAGCAGTTGCCATTTATCACCTCATTTAATTGTGTGCCACCTTGCAGAACAGAAATGATAGGCATAGTGTTTCCAGTCTGTTTGGGTAGGGTTAGGAAAAGATAATGGTTTGTCCATCCATCCATTCATTCATTTTCTTCCGCTTATCCAAGTCAAGATTGCGGGGGGTCTGGAGCCTATCCCAGCTGTCACAGGGCGAGAGGCAGGGCACACCTTGGACAGGTAGCCAATCTGTCGCAGGGCTGTAATGGTTTGTGTTAAAGGAAACAAACAGCCTCTGACAATTGAACTACATGTTAGAAAGCTCTAAGTTACAATTCAAAGTCACATTTTAACCATCTCTTCACATTTTTTATTTCTTTTCCACCAACACAGTGCCTAATCTAAAAACAGTTCCACACATTTACACCGATGAACACACATGCACAAAGATTACGGTAGTCTTCTGGTGTCAGCTTTTTGGCACTGGTAGGGTGCTAGACAAGTGTTGGTGCTCAAAGTTGGAACCACGGACTTCAGTGGCTTGGGGAGGACCTACAACAAAAAATTCACCAATGACTGGCAGATGCAGCCCACAGAATCTGTCCACCATGATCATCTTTCCACTAAAGTGATACTTATGTTCTGCTAGGTCTCAGAATTGTCGAAATGTGGGCTGGTCCTCAAAAAGCAGCAAGGCTTTTCACCGGCACTGGAACCATATCCATGGATTTTAGACTTAAGCTGTGTCCACATAGGTGATTTGTTCACTGTGCATCGCTTTGAAGCTGACAGTCGGTCATTTGCGGACATTCCATGCTCAGGTTGCCTAGGTAACCGGCTAATGCATACTACCCTGTTATATATCAGTTAGTGGTATCCTGCGCTCTCATTGGTAGTTGCTTCAATCTGTTGCCTCGAAGTTGAGAAAAGTTTAACTCAGGGCCCACCCACTTTGTGTCGCCAGCAGATATTTTGCCTGTAGTCACTTCAAGTGACTACAGGCAAAATGTCATTGACTTTCAGTCATCTCAGGTCACCACATTGCTGCTAGTCACTTCCTGTGTGGACACCCCCTTTAGACTTGGTTTAGATTCAGTTCTCACCTCCAATCCTAAATTCAGTCTTTGACTCTTGTGTGGTGTAAGAGTGGATTTCCTAGCAAGGCATGGGAAATATGAATGTAACCCACTTTTTTCTTTTAAGCTATAGCTGAAATGTATCAACATCATATGGATTGCTATGACTTTTTAGGTAGGCATTTATAAATCTCAGATTATATGACTGAATGACTCTGGAGCTCCCTGGACGTTTCCTATGATGCCGTCATGTGAGACTGTCTCTTTTGGAGGCTGATGGCAAACTTTAGAGGTGTTTTTTTTTTAAATCCATTTTAGATCTACACATTAATAGTCTTATTCTGTCTTGCTTACTGAAGCTTATCATTTTTCTGAGAAAAGCCACATGGTCTGATTTCTAAGCTGAAAAGGGATTTACCTCTTACCAGAGATTGTTAAATAGCAGCCAAGCTCTTGTACAGAACAGCTTAGTTGAAAAGTGCTTAGTTTGCTCAAATTTGCAAGAATATACCTCGACACTTTGAGGGTTTGGGTGTCAGCTCTTCCTGATGGCTTGTTAGCATTGCCAGTGCCTCTCATTGAAGCCACTTAGCTACAGTATGACACCATTCTTTCTCCCCTTTTAAATGAGGAAGACAATGATAATGAAGAGAAGGCTGTGAAAATCCATTTTATGCTAATGAACACAATATCCTGCCAAGAGAAAAAGAAAATAAGCTTTCAAGTATCAAAGTGTTCCTCCAGTTTACTAACTGTGATCAAACAGTCAAAGCAATGGATTCCACTCTTTGCACATGCTGTTTGTAATGTAGGAGAGTATATCGATTTCCAGGAAAGGGAATACTTTGCAACAAAAACACCATCTCACTAACCCTTATGGCAAAAATGTTGTGTGATAGGTCGGCGCCGTAGTGCATCGTGACAGTCACACTATTATTCCCAGACCAACATGCCACAAGCAATCGGTGTCAAGAGCCTCGGCGAGTCAACAGAGCAGTAATTTTCATGGGGGAAATGTGTCATGACTCATATGGTGTTTGCTTATCGGCAGTCATGGACAGTCAGCTCCCACCTTCGTGTAGTTTCATTTCACTGATGCACTAAAATGTTACCTCTAGTAGCACAGTACACATACTGTATGTCAGAAAAAAAGTAGAGCTAGAAATTGAACTAAAGTTTGGTGTGTTGTAGATGCCTGGTGTTCATAACTTGGGAAATGTAGGTGCAAATATACACTGTATGCCTATGAAGCGCATAGCTTATCTCAGACAGTGTCTCAGAATGGCACTCTACCCAGGCACAAGTAATTCCAGGGTCATGATTTATGGATTTTAAGATGCATGCTGTAGACAGAATTCAAATTCCCTTGGGGCAAACCTTTTAGTAAGAAGATATTTTATTAAAGAGTCAATATTCTGTATTTATGACTTCTTGACTTTAGTTTTGTTTTTTCTGATCTAGCATTTGTATTTGGAGCCTGTAGTTTCAGACCTGCAAACACTGGCATGACAAAATTTAAAGTCCTGCATATGGTGAGTCAGATTCTTCTATTACTTTTGTTTCTTTAGACTTGTTAAAAGCTTTCAGATGCTACTTTGATGTACACCACGCAGTCAGTAATGAGGCAGTTAGAATCCTGAATCTGTTTGTAAAGATGTTTGAAGCCATGGTGTTACTCAGATTTTACCAAACAATCTGTATTTTAGTTTTGTTTTACCAACTGAGAGTCCAAAATCTTTTGACAGCAATAGCAAAGCATCAGCCGATCCTTCCTGATTAATTGATAGACTCTGTCCACCATCAGACATTTAATGTTCAACACTTGCCTTTGGCGCAAACAGCAAATCATCCTTTCATCATCACCACAACACCTCAAAAGTCCAGCACCATCTGATCTGTTTGGGTCCAAACCAGAGAGGAAAGACTTTGGAGTGGGTTGGCTCCAAAAGTCTACAGTATCTCCATTGCCACACCAGGGAAACACTTTCTGCAACTGTCTCTTAAAACGAAAGAAGGTAAAATGAAGCAAACTGGAAGGTGACTATTTTTGACTCTGCCACTTGACCAAAACTGGAATGAACTTCACAATCTGACAGTTTCTTTCTACTTTGATGTATCCAGTTCACATACTGTACTCGGCTTCACATTCAGCCAGACACATACACTCACTGGTCATTTTATTAGGTACACCTGTGGTGTTAAAGGGATGGACATGGTCAGCAGCAATACTCAGGTAGGCTGTGGTGTTTAAATGATGCTCATTTGGTACTAAGGGGCGCAGCCCCACACGGTTACACCACCACCACCAGCCTAAAGGATGGATCCATGCTTTCATGTCGTTTACACCAAATTCTGACCCCACCATTCGAGTGTTGCAGCAGTAATGGTGACTCATCAGTCCAGGCAGTGTTTTTCCAATCTTCTGTTGTCCAATTTTGATGAGCCTGTGTGAACTGTAGCCTCAGTTTCCTGTTCTTAGCTGACAGGAGTGGCACCCGGTGTGGTCTTCTGCTGCTGTAGCCCATCTGATTCAAGGTTCAATGTGTTGTATGTTCAGAGTTGCTCTTCTGCATACCTTGGTTGTAACGAGTGGTTATTTGAGTTACTGTTGCCTTCCTGTCAGCTTGAAGCAGTCTGACCATTCTCCTCTTTGAACCTCAGCAGCTCATCTTGACCATGTCTACATGCCTAAATGTATTGAGTTGCCGCCATGTGATTGGTTGATATGTACATTAATGAGCAGTTGAACGGGCATATCTAACAAAGTGTATTTATCACTGGTCCAGTAAAAATGATGTTAGTAAGTTTAAAGTAATGTTTTTGTTACTTTTAGCTGCTATTTTAAGCATAGCCGCAGCTGTTTCCTTTTTTTTTCTTTGAAAATACTGTTTGATTTCCTCAAATTATAATCACGGGATAATAATTAAGGAATCACTATTTTACCTTACCACTGGATCAAGTTATTATGTTGAAATGTGAAAGGTGTTTGTTGGACAAATCCCCAACTCCCATTTTTTTAGCTCTCCTAGACCATTTTGGATTCTTTTAGCTTGCTGCTTTGGTTTTGCCACTCTAACTGCTCTGATAAAGCTACCTTTCCAACAGCAATTAGACAGACAGAGGAAGTTAAAAGCTGGCTTTTGAGGAGAATTGAACATTAGGCAGGTGCAAAGTCAAGTGTTTTCTTTCTAAGTTGGTGGAGCCAAACATTGGGCAAATACAGGACTTACTCATTATTTAATAGATGGACAGAAATATAATCCTGTTTTCAAAAAAGTTAGGCTACTGTGTAAAAAGTAAAAAAAAAAAAAAAGAGTGCAATAATTCTGAAACATGAGCATATATCTAACAAAAGACAGAAAAAAAATCTTAATTTCAGTATTTGAGATGTTGTGTTTGTATTATTTAGGGTTTAAGTGATTTGGAAATCATTTTGTCTTTATTTAAAATTTTGCATCCCAGCCTTTTTGAAAATAAGGTTGTGCATGTGCAGTGGGGTTACTGCTGTTGTTCTCGCTCTGTTTGATCTCTAACCATGCTGTGAACAGAGAAGATGGTGGTGAGATCCCTTAACAGCTAGCCTACCTTCTTTTACACAGAACCACCATTAACCAGTCAACCACACAGCTGGGTCTGTAGCAGCAAATTAATAAAACTGATAAAAAAAAACAAACCTTGAGAGCCACATTGTATCTACACTTCTCTTTGCCAGCACTGTGTCAACCCAATTTCAGCTTGTTATATTATCACCAAGTGGCCAAATAATTAAACAGTGCATATTTAAAGCTGCAGTAACTGACGTCTTAGATAACCTGGGGGCAGTGCAATGAGTTATAAACACACTGAAATACCAGTTACCTGCATCTAGCAGCTAGTTACCTTCTAGGATATAAAGGAAGGTCAGTATTCACTCTGCATTGGTTTGCACCAAATCCTGCAGGTAAATACTCCAGTAAGTATTTGCAGAAAGAGCGGAGTGGCTTTATCAATGCTTTTATTAATGTAAAAAGAAGTAATGAATAAAACAGAGTTGATGAGAGCATTGAGAGTGAACCGAAAAGTTAAAGATATGGCCAATAAAGCCAAAACAGTGAGTTAAAATGTGCTAAAATGTTCTGTAGAGCTCTTTCTCTTTAGGCTAATCACTACCCATGATATCTTTCACATTACGTATTTGTATTTTTTCCATTGTTAATATAAAAATCCAGTATAATCGAGATTTATTGAATAAAGCACCTGACTGCTGTACAATCAAACGCTGCATTTAGTAGTTTTTCATGAGTATAATTCAAGAACATTAAATTAATAGAGTCCTGCTCAGGTAATAAAGTGTCTGGTCTTCAGCAAAAGTCCCCATTAGCTAGCTTTTTGGGTCATTAAACTAATGACCATATTAACATTTGTTTACCCAGTCCACCCTTCTCTGTTACTCACTCCAAACCATGCTGCCAGCATCGGAGTTTAATTTGCAACAACTTGCATGAGTTTATTGTTTCTTTGCGCTCTGCCCCCCCCCATCATGTAGGACAATCCGGGAGCACCTGGGAGAGCAGGAGGTTTCGATCTCTCTGACCATCGACTCTCTAGAGGAGAGCGACCTGGGCAACTACTCCTGCTACGTGGAGAATGGCAACGGGCGGCGACAGGCTAACATCCAACTCATCAAGAAAGGTGAGCCAAGCATACAAGCAAGCACACGGATTCATTTGCAAGCTGAAAAAAAAAATTAGTTATTTAAAGCATAAAGTGTATTTCACCATAAATCTAGCAGATGAATAGAAAAGCCTTGAGATTTAATAATAGGATGTTACAGCTCTGGAGGAGAAAAACACCATTTAGTACCACAGGCCTTCACTCTGACAATGGAGTGAATCTCCTGCAGCAGTTTACTGAGTAAAAAGAAGAACTACTGGCGGGATTCTGGGAGTTGACCAGTTGTTTCCTGCCTCGGGGAGGAAAAAAAAAATGGGACAGTTTGGTGGATAGTGCATAAAGCCTATTCATCCACCTCAGCCTGAGGAAGCATTAGTTTGCGGAGAAAGAAAGAAAAATTACTTTCGGAGAGAGAGGCAGCCTTCGGTGTTATGATGCCAGACAAGCTGTTTGAGTGTCTGGCAGTGACCTCTCCCAACACACGCACACAAATCCTCCTTTGATCGCTGAACTCTCACTCAGACATTTTCTCATCTTTCATCACTTGCTACTGTCTCCTCTGCCCCCTCCCCCCTCCGGGCTTTTTATCCAAGCAAACATTTTTTTGAGTTTTCCCTCTGATTTCGCCTCACTGAGGATTGACTGTTTGAAAGTTGATTCCGTGGCGATGATTTTAAAGAGAGATGTACATCTTTGGTGTGGTTATGTAAGTTGTTTTTTTTTTTTTTTTTTAAGCAAGGCATCCTTAAAGTTGTCAGTGTTGAATACATTAACATAGTAAGATATTTCTCTTCTCTTTTAAGCCTACTGCTTTGGATCCAGCTTTGATGCCAGCCCAGTTCCCCTCCATTTGCTATATTAAAGAGGTTTATGCTGCAAAGCTGAATCTCTGAATAAACTGGAGAAGATTAGCCCCATCCTCGCAGGGTGGCGGGACTACATAAAATTGACTCATTTCAATGTTGTTTTTGGGTTTTGTGCTGCATCTGTGGTGTGGCTCAGTGCAAGAGTAGTCAGTCTAAAATGTGCCTCCTCACTTGTCTCATGAAGCTGAAAACGGCGCTCAAAATGAATGTGGTCGTCTCGGTGTGAGCACATCTTTACTCTTTCCCCTGCTTGCCTCGCTTTCTGCACACACATGCAGATACTTTGAGTCATGCACCATCAGTCAGAATATATCTTTGCTTGTATGTGTCTTTGCACGAAGATGGGTCCTTATTCCCACTTCTCATACAACTTCTTGCTGATGAGATGCCGGAATTCTCCAAGTCCTCCTGCAGCAATGGCAGTAAATTGCTCCCAGTACTTAAAGTTCAGTGTAGATTCTCCATTTGTGAAAGTAAGGAGCACCAGACTCAGGTTTCCAAATTTTATTTTGCTATTAAAGGAAAACTTTGCCTTTTCATCATCTCTCTTTTCATCTCCTTCCCCAGATGATGAGAGAAATAGAGGGAAAGAAAGAGATGATGAATTGCCCGATGCCATGTGGCTCCATCAAATCCAGCCTTCTAGTCGTCAGGAGCTAATTTGTCTTAATCTGTCCCACTGCAGCGCTGCTACAATATGGATGCCAGACAGAGAAGAACTGGCCTCCTCCGCTGTAATCTCTGCTCCTTGAGAAGCAGCTGGCTCGTTATACTGTCCAGATATCTGAGCAGAGAAGAAGTAGACACTAAGCCGGGAGGGCAGAGAGAGTGGCGGTGGAGAGGACAGTGAAGAGGAAGCGAGGGATCTGGCTTCTCGTGGTGCTTGTTAGCTGCACCTCTCTCAGAAACAAATTCAGGATGATTCCCATGGCCAAAGTGACAGAAACTGAGGCAAAGGGAGAAAGTCAGAGGCTCGATTGGGGAAAGCTGCGTTTATGCCTCCCTGCGTTTGTTTTGTTTTTTCTGTACTCGCACATATGTTGCTCCGCGAGTTTGGCTGAAGGTCGTCGCGGGACAGGCGTGATGAAGCGGCACGGGCCGTGCTCGTTAGCTCTCTAGACCATCATCCTTCATCATGGGAGCTGTCAGCCTGATGGCCGCTGCAGTGGGAGGGGCATCGCACAGTCCAGCGAGGTTAAACGTGCGTCGGTGATGAATGGTGAGGCGCGCGACTCCTCTCCATCCATGTTTATGTGTGCGTGCAACACTGCAGTTAGTCCAGGCTTTTTACTGTTGTCCATTAGTCAGCCAATGAAGGCTGACCACCCGGATTTTGTGAGGCGTAGCCAAAAGGAAAACTGAAAAAGATGGACAGAATACACTGTAACAAAGAAAAAGCCTTGAAAATGAGACAAGATCATGAAAAGACAAAGCAAACGACCTGGATTTAGAGGCAACTTACTAGACCGTGCAGCCTAATGGTCGAGTCCATTGTTCAGTAGTGTGACATATCACCTTCAATCCCCCCGAGACTTCTACTGAATAATTTCATTGTGTGGACCTTTTTTAAGACAGCATGAGTAGATATACAGTACTGTGCAAAAGTCTTGAGCCACCTCTCATTTATTTTGTTTCCAAGGAGCCAGACTTTCTTGTAGTTTTTTAAAGTGGTCTTGAGCAATATTTCTCAAAACCCATTACTTGTTCCCATTTCTTTAGTTGAATCTATGAAAATAGATAACTAACACAGTTTGACAGGCATAAAATAGTATTTTTACACCAACAAGGTGATTCCCAAAGAGATATTAGCTGAAAACTTGGCATATCTCAGCATGGTGTGCAGTGTGTCCTTAAGAAATTTGAGGAAACTGGACAAGTGGAGGACAAAAGAAGAAGTGGCAGGCCTAAAAACTATCTACAGCAGATGAACAGTATCTGACAGGAAACAGGAAAGAAATCCAGCAAAGACCTGACACAGGACCTGAGAGATGCATCTGGACCTTCAGCTGATCCATCTACTGTTCAGTGAAGCCTCATCAGAAATGGTCTCAGTGGAAGGGCGGCTGTCAAGAAGCCATTCTTAAGGAAGGGAAACAGGGAGAAAAGGCTGAGGTATGCCAAATTACACAAGAACTGGACTGAAAATCAGTGGCGAGAGGTCTTATGGAGAGATGAATCCAAATTTGAAATTTTTGGTTCAAATTGTATGGAGGGGCTTGGGAGAAAGGTACAACAGTGTCAGTGTTGTTGTTGTTAAAAGTGTCTACTGCCATCTGTAAAAAATCTGTGGAGGCTCTGTCATGGTTTGGGGCTGCATTTCAGCCAGTGGTGTTGGAGATCTTTTCAAAATTGATGGAATTATAAACGTATAAATCTACCGGCAGATTTTGATGATTGATTGGCAAGAGCTTCGTTTTTCAGCATGAAAAGGATCCCAAACACACTGCCAATGCAGTAAAAACATACCTGGATAGAAAAACACACAATGAACACTATCAGTCATGGACTGGCCTCCCCAGAGCCCGGACCTCAACATTATTGAAGCAGTGTGGGATCATCAGAACAAAACAACAGAACAAAAGACGCCAACATCCAAAGAAGAGCTTTGAATGTCCTTCAAGAAACCTGGAGGACTATTCCTGAAGACTACTTAAAGAAATTATTTAAACAGTTCAAGCTGTGTTGAAGAATACAGGTGGTCATACCAAATATTGACTTTCAAGCTTGTTAGAATTGTACAAACTCTGTTTTTGCCTTATATACTGTATTTTCATATATGTTTGCACATGTTTTAATAAATCACTGCAACCATTTCCCATTTTCCTAGCAAAATATAAAGAATTGAGGGGTGGCTCAAGACTTTTGCACAGCACTGTAAATAACAACAAAAGCAAAAATACTGGTTTTGGTGTCACCTCTTGGCCAAATAGATTTTTTACATATCTTAGCAGAATTTCACAAATTGTGCATGAATTATTTTTCATCATATTTTTTGTTAAACTTTTTTGATCGCTTCATTTTTTAAAAGAATTTCCATCAAGTTCCCAAACCTTGAAATTTACAGTGTACTCACACTTGATGATACATACCGTACCCAAGCACGTTTGACCCCCCCAGAGTCCAGTTCGTTTAACTAGTGTAATTGCTCATTCTGTGCCCAGGCAAGGTTAAGTGCGCTGTGCCCTGGACCGCTTGAAGAGATTGGACTAAGTCACGGTACACATAAAATGTGATCGCTATCTGTGCCCAAGCATGGAACTAAAGTAATTCATAAATGTATTAGGCATGTGAGAGGACAGTGTGTCACTGTTTCCAAAAACAGCTCCAAATAAACTACAAAATGCAAAAACTCATGAACCTCGTGGTCTGCATGATCGCGTTTCAAACGCGTGTGTGCATGAAAGAGAGAGGGTGAGCATGAGAGAGAGAAAAGTTGAGATTCTGAGACAAACTGAAACATACACATTGTTAAGCACAGTGTTCAGTGGTGGAGTGGGAAGGAAGGCACAGTACAAGGAACTGTGCCTAGTGTGACCCTAAATTGCTTGTTTTATGTGAGCAACAGTCCAAAACTCAGTTGCAATAAGATAATTTCCCCAAACGTAAAACTATTCTTTGATGATTTAGGGCTGCAGCTCACAGCTTTTCATCATGCATAAATTGGCCACAAAGTCTCTTGATTAATCTATTAATCATTTAGTCAATTCAATAAAAAGAAATTGAAAGCAGTACCCAAAATCCTAATGATCTTCAGTTTATAATCACATACAGCAAGTCCGTGTCCCCAACAAGCAGGCCCTCATAACTGACGCGCTGGATCTATGAAATGTTTGTTGTTTTGCTTGAGAAATTATTTAAATATTATTTCAATATTATTAAAATACTTGTATGATTAATTTTAATCAGCTATCCAGCAATATGACTCATTGTATCAGTTCTAAAAGGATCATTTAATAATTAAAATTGTTAACAGGCTGTCAGCTGGCTAATACACATTTAAATGTTTATGTTTACACATCTGAGGAAACCCTGTACCTCTACAGATCAGTTTAAATAGTATCTGCTTCTTTTGATGAAGAAATAAGCCTCAAATGTAGTTCAGTTTTTGTTGATACTTGGAATCACAGAAATTCTACATGTATGTTATATTTAAAATATTGCACTGAATCCAGGCAGCATTCACCTTTTTAAACATTCTACTAAAGGCTACTAATGTTCATGGCAACAAGTTAAGATCAAATATACATATGAGCACTGTTTCATTAGGCTCACTACTGAGATATAAAAACCATTTTTATAGGTAAGTGTGACAGTGAATAGAGCCATTAACAACTACAGCATGCTTCCCCAGTAATAAAAATCACACTCTTCTCTAGATGTGGCTACGGTAATTACTCTTCATGAGACAGAAAAAAACACTTTGATATTGATTACTCTCATATTTCATTTTCATCTTATGAGACATCTCTAGAGGGGGGAGAGTAAAATATGCTGGCAGATGAGCAGTGCGTCTTCAGCAGAATGCTTTTCCCAGCAGACTTTGAGGTAATAGATCCGCGCTGCAATGATTAGTGGAAAGGAATGATGAGTCTTCACAGTAATCTAACACAAATTTGGACATCACCTTTGAAAAAAGAACAGAAGTGAAAACATTTTCAGTCTCAGCATGTCCTGATATGTTAGTGTTGGATGTATCTTGGTACGTCTTTCTCAATCAAACAAAGATTTTTTATTTTATTTTATTTTTTATTTAAACATAGCCTTCTTATTTAGCTTAGCAGAAAGTATGTGGCTGTTTCCAGTGGAGCAGAAATGACAAATGAAACTTTTGCTACTCAAGTAATGAGTTCTGGCATTAAAGTTGGTTCAGATGTGTCGTGTGTTGAAAACGGAGCCATTTCCTTGAAATATTTCAAATTTGATGTGAAAGTTTCGTTTTAATATTTTAATAGCTGTTTTGATGTTTTTTGACATGTAATAATAGCCTGTCAGAGAGAAACAGCCCTTCACTTACTACTCATCTGCTCAACTGGAACAGATTTTGTAACTCCACTAATTTTTAATATAGTATTTTTGCCCACATCATTGGTATAATTTCCTTCTTAATATTTTAATCTAGGTGTTTTGCTTCATGTTGAGTCTAATGTCAAGTAAAATCATCTACAGTCAAGTAAAATCAAATCAGTTTATTTAATATAGCCCATTTAAACACAGACATTGACCAAAGTGCTGCAGAAGAAGTAAAACCATCAATAACAAAACAATACAAATTATTTACAATTACAAACAATGACAAAAATTAAAAATAATAATATGATGATGATAATAATAATAATAATAATAATAATAACCTGGAGCAAGTCCATTTAAGCACTTACATGTCAGCAGCAATATTTTTAAGTTGATCCAGTATTTCACAGGAAGCCAGTTCAGTGATTTAAGAATAGATGAAATATGATCATACTTCCGTGTACCGGTCAGAGGCCTGCACTATGAAGCAGGGTTTTGTGTTACCCAGGTAACTTCAGGGTTAACCCTGTTTTTTTGCCATGGCATCTTATACTGTGGACATCACCTGCTCTGGAGCAGGTTATGTTCTAGATTAGACAGGTACAAAACAGGTACAAAATCACTGCCTACTGACCAATCAGTTCTCTCAAAGCGTCACCATTCCTGGAAGATCCCTTGGACCCCTGCGCGTGGACAGTAGGAGGGTCTAAAAATTTTCAGTAGCGTCTAAAGTTTTTGTGTTTCCCTGATGAGCCTCAGCAATAATTTCAATTCTTTATTATTTGATTTTTTTTTCTGTTGGCTGCAAACAATTTTACAACAGTTTTATTGTTCTATAAGAGTTAATATGTAATTCTAAAACAGGACACCTAGGCCTACAGTGTAGGCTACTTGCTGACCTCATATCAAATTTGCACGTAGACTACGCCTACATTTGAATTTTGTTTCTATATTTAATCTTTACTCTCAGATCATTAAACACCACCGAGGCTGCAGCTGAGAGAATACAAACTAAAACTCTACTTTAAACATTAATTTAATGAAATACTCAATGATAATCCATCAGATTCTCCTGTGTCTTAATGGTAGAGTTGTTGATAAGTGATAAGTCTGTTGATAAGTCTGTTAACTCACATAGTTGGCATTTTTGTCAGCTTTCTTTACAGGCTTCAAATAGGCAAAACTTTATTAATATAGTAGCTCTTTTCCAGTCTTAATGACCAAAGCGCTGATAGCGCCCACTTTTAATACTGTATCACTCTACAGTGCTTTTCCTCTCTCACACACTCATACTGCTGCTTTGTCTGCAGCAGCTGTGCTGCTTTCAGTTGTATTTTAACCTCTGCATATATTCCCCATAGTACAGTTTCATCTTCCTTTGTAAAATCAGCCGCTCTACTGCCTTTACACTTATCCATAATTGTGATTGGTCAGATGCTGCCAATGCCACAACTTAGTGAGATGATAACCAGCTTCATGTGACCACTTATACTGATAGCCAGTGTTAAGGTAAGTGGATCCAGGTCACAGAAAGATACCCTGGGTATGTAGAACTTTCTTCGTCACACAGGGATCAGGAGTCTAGCAGCAGCATTTTGAACCAACTACAATTGTGGTATTAGTATTTTGCTCAGTCCAACATATAACTAATTGCAATAATACAGTCTGGATGTAATGAAGTATGAATGACCTTCTCAAGGTTGCTAATAGAAAGAAATGGTTTAACTTTTCTCTTAATTGAAAAAAGCTGACTTTAACAACTGATTTGATCTGCAAGTCAAATTTAAGAAAGGAATCAAAAAATAACAGTGAGATTCTTGACCTGAGGTTTAAGATATGATGCCAGGGACCCAAGATATGAAGGAATGATGGGAAGTGTAACTGCCTGCCGATGAGTGGGATGAATCATTAAAATTTCCGTTTAATTTTGATTAAAGAAATTTTGGGAGAGCCAAGTGTTAACCTCAGGTAAAGTGTTAATGTATGAATAAATAAATAAAAACTCTTTTCTTACCTTTTTTTTTCTTTAAATTTCTTATGTGTTTTTTTTGACAGAGGGATGGGTGTAAATTCCATTCACTGGAATTAGTGGCGTGTGATCCTCAAACTCAAATCTCTGCAGTATTACCAACACAAGTGACCTTTACCACATGTGCTTTCTTATTAGTTGTGTTATAACTGGAGTTTAAACCATTTACGCCAAATGACATTCTTTAAATGTCACCTCACTTGAGATTTTTGAGACTTTACAAAGATATAATATTAGAAGCATTCATACAGGGGTGTATGGCATGGATGTTCTGGAGTCAGTTGCAAACTCCAGAATCTAACCAGTGGATTTAACTACAAATGACATTTTCTTTCTTTCTTTCTTTTTTCTTTCTTTCTTTCTGAATGTTTTTTTCCCCAGCACTTCCCCAGCACTTGGCATGTCAACATCACACGATGGTGACAATAATCTGTTCTATTCCTGTTGAACACAAAGTGCTGAGCGATATGCAAGGAACACGAGGATGTTTTAATGTAAGTAATGACTTTTACCATTATTAGAAGAGAAAATTGCTCAAAATTGCGGAGAGACAGTAGTACTTGAAAAGTAAAACAAAGATCAGGCACTCTCTGGAGGCTGATGGCTCAGCCTTCATTTTTATTTTACATTTCTCAGGAGTAGCCACTTAAATTATAAAAGGAATTGTCGATTTTTGTGAAACTGAGTAGAGATAGGTATTGGGGGTGGCTTTTAAAGTGGTTGATATTTTATTTAGTAATTTAGCAACATTGTTTGTAGTATAGTGACAAATCTCTACATGCATACTGGGGTATGTAGTCTAGTTTACACATGAAGTTTAAGCCATAGGGATTGAGGACTTTTTAAAACAAACTACTGAACCAGTATGCTGAATTTTTAAGTTGTTTTGACCTCACAATGTTAGCAATTGCTTAGTTGCTCAGACTGCTTGCAGTACTTATAGAGGTGTTTGGCAGTGTTTAGCTGGTAATTAATTATTATACTTACAAAACATTTTGCAAGAAACATCATAGATAACGTGCCCATGGGTACATTAACCCTTAAATACTGCTCATATTTCATGCCTTGACAGCATGGATGATTAATCCTTAATTAATGTTTCAGAGAGCAGGGAAAGTCTTTTCAGGTTTTACAACACTTGTTTTTGGAGAAAAACATCTGTCATCACAAAATATCATGTCCTGTTTTACCTAAGACATGAAAATATAACAACCATAATGATTTAAATAGATTTTGAAAGTGAAAATGGCAAGAACATTCTGGAACTGTTAAGGATTTATTATATAACCGTGTACAACAGTTACAACCGTTACATTGTCCTCACTGCTTTATCATAAAAGAAAATCCTCATAACTGCTATCTGTAATGATCAATATTAATTCAACATTAATTAACACTAATTAGAACACAAAACATAAAAAAATTGATAGTTTCAAACTAGTCTGTATATGCAAAGCAGTGGTAGGAAACTTTGCATGTGTGGAGCTTACAGGTGTTTCCCACACTCACTGAAATGGCAACTCAGGTGCCTTTATGATCTCATTACCCCCAAACCCCTCTTATAATCTCTGTTTTAATCTGAGTTAGCTCTCAGATAGTTTAATCTCAGTTAGTTAATGGATTTTAATTTGTTTATTTTTAGATTATTTGGTTACACTGCAGGCGCTTGTGCTTGCAGTTGCAGATCTTGTGTCTGTGTCATGGCACCCTCTGACCTCTCTTCTTTATATGCACCATCACTCCTATACTGTTCTCCTATTTCACTGTTTTGAGAATCCCTCATTACCCTTCAAAGATCAGCAGGTGCCTGTCTCTGCGGGAACCTAGTCAAATGTGGTGGGAACACAGACAGTTCTCGTGACAGTGTCAAGGCCCCCCCCTTAAACTCTATCACCACTGTCCCACCAGATGGCAATAGCTGTGGTTGCAAAAAGACTTGTGATCCTATATTAGTCTATGGGAAAAAGGCTTTCTTTCTTGACCTCTGTAAACACTTTGCTGTTGAATTCATGGTTTTAGTCACTCATTTTGGGTCCTACTGAATAAAAACGTAGCATTTTGTAAATCATGGCCATACCATGTTTCAAACAGGAGGATTAGCCCTCAAAGCATTTTTGAGTGTAAAACCGCTTGCTCATTGGCTAATGGTTTGTGACTGACGAGTCGTTAGCCAATGAGCAAGCGGTTTCACACTCAAACCCGTCCCTTTTCGTCACATCCAGTTTATTGCAACCAAGATGGCGATGGTAAAAACGCTCATCTTGAGGCTTCAGAACGTTCCGTCAGAGAGTTCAGAAACCAACGGGTGACGTCACGGGTAGCTAGTCCATCTTTTTTACTGTCTATGGATTTGACCCACACTGGTGGATCTAAAATCCATCTCAATAGATACAGGTCGAATTTGAGCCAAACAGTATTGTAAGGGTTAAACTGGAAACCTTTTGACCTGTAATGTGGTATTAGTGGGGCT
Source organism: Paratilapia polleni (assembly GCA_015106735.1). Lineage (NCBI taxonomy): Eukaryota > Metazoa > Chordata > Actinopteri > Cichliformes > Cichlidae > Paratilapia > Paratilapia polleni. Next base: position 5,495 of record VUQI01032820.1, on the reverse strand, counting down.
CTTGAACCACCTACATTGCTGGAAAGTTTTGGTAGGTCATGGAAATTTTGTTGCTCACAGACATGAGCAGCTGACAAAACTTTGATTACCTTTGTTGGCAAAATACACAACATAAAAACATTATGTCTAATGTTAGCTAAACCGCAATGCATAGAAAGTGCTTAGGCACATTAGTACTTACTACATTATCACAAAATGCTCACATGATGACCTTTGTGGGTATGATATTTGCTAATAAGCACTGAACACAATGGTGGGGCTCGAGTGAGTGATGGCTTTTGAAGTATTTAGTGACAAAGCAAAGTTCAAGACAGACATTCTTGACATTTTCATAGTATATTTTCTGTATCAAATTTCACGGCAGTTTCTTAACACTCACCAAAACATTTCACTTCATACAACCAATAGTCTTGTGCAGACCACACGGACTGTATCTGGCGCCAATGGTGGCACCAGATGAAAAGTCAGCTTCACCAATCACCAATGTTCAACCTCTTGGATGTGTTTATGAAATCTAACTCCAATTTAATTTTTGCTCCAATAGTATTGACATATTTCAGTCTAAACCAAAATGGTGGCGAAGCCAAGAGACGAACCCACTGGCAGACTGACACTGCCTTGCCAGAGCCACGCTGGCTAAAAAGCTCGATCCATTTTCTCGAACACACTCCAAAAGAACGGAGTGTGAGGCTGCAGTACTATATGTCAGGCGAGAGGAAGTTAGTCCTCATTACAAACCTCAGTTACCAAATGCCATGCAGCTGTGATTGAAACATTTGGCTGCACGCTCATGAAAAGCCATGTTTTTCAATGAGACACTTGTAATCAAATGAGTTCCATGATTATCCTGCTACGAAACAACAAGGCAAGATAAGACCATGTGTCTAATCTACAGAGAGACTGCTCCCTCTCTTTTCCTCGCTGTCTACCCGCTCGCTCTCTTTCTCCCCCTCCTCCCCACCCCGTCTCATTCTCTTTCCAATCCTTTTTCTCATTTTGCCTCTCAAAATGAGCCTCCTCTAATGTCTCGGACTAATCTCGGACTCCGTTTCTCTTTCCTGTCCATCTCTGTGCCTTTGCTCTGCAGCTCTCTGCTTTCTCTGTCTCCTCCTCCCTCCATCTCTCCCTTCTTCTATTCATCATTAATTCATGCGATGCAGCGCAGTAGAGACTCAGTGAGTGATACACTTCAACCATAACAAACAAGCCAAAATATCTACACTCAGCAGGAATGATCTGCATCAACGAGGACCGAAGAGAGGGAGAGTGGGCTGGGGAAGGAATATGTTTACCAATTTTTTTTTTTTTTAATTTTTTTTTTCTGACAGTTAAAAAGCAACTTTTTCCTGTTTTGTCTGAACTTGCTTTGCTATTTACATTAACCAACAGTTTGATGAGAGGAATTTTTTATTAGATTAGATTTTTTATCCTGAGCTTAAAGAGAATACTGAAATAATTTACTGAATACTGAAAATCTCAAAGAAGCTTTGCAGTCTTTTGAAAACAGGAGGTCATCAAACTACAGAATTGTTCTCCCTATGTGCCCCAGTAACTTCAACCATGTCTTTATTAATGCAAGGAAAATTCTGTGCAAATAACAACATGCTGTAACTGAGCAGAAAATAAACATTTAAATACATTTATGTAACTGTCAAATTCATCCAGAAGCACTTTGTGCTTCTGCCCTTTCGTTGTCCAAATTAAGGGACGATAGAAAATATTTGTTACATCTGTAGTTACTGATGCTGCTGCATAGACACACAAATGGTACAGTCACATCATCAGTGTTGGACAAGACTCTACAAAACACTGCGGCCTTCCCACATTTGTAATTAGCTGTTCATGTAAAATCACAGTTCCACTGAAAAGCCCTAATTCAAGTCTATTTTCTGATAACTGCCTCATCAGCTTATCATGCCCTCCACCCGTCAGAAAAATTTTTGGGTCACAGCGTTGAAAGTTCAGCTTGACAGGAGCAGCTCGAATACTCATTGTGCTCATTGTGCTTGTCCTTGAAGTTGTGCAGCCTTCCAGGACATTGTGCAGATTTCATCCCCAGAGGAGAGCACTGCCTCTGAGTACTTTTTGCTGGCTCATGTCCCTCCTCTGTGGACAGAGCAGCTCTGGCAGGCTGTTTGTCAAAATGCCACAATATTGTGTGCCTATAAGAATGTGCTCACCCAAACTGAGTGCCTTGTCACGACTGCACTTCTCATAGATTAGTCTGTTGGACTTGCGACTCTGTCTTCATGTTCCTGTTGTATTAAGTTCAAGTGCTTCATGTGTCTGTATCATGCCCGCACATACCCATCTGCATCCTGTCTTAGATATCAGCAAAAAGGGTTTAGTTTATTCAATAACACACTCACACAAACCCAATGTGAGAGGCTCACTCACAGACTTGTGCCGCTGTGACTTCTTAGCATCTACAGCCACTTTAGATACAACAAATCCCACTGCCTACATCCATCAATATTGCATGACATTTTTATAACATTACCCCACCTTACCACATGCTCGTGCTCTGGATAAAACAGAGGCCAGCACCCAGAATAGCCCACAAGCCTTTAGAGACAGACAGGGTGAGACCGTGATCACAAAGGAATGGCCTTTTAAAGTGGCTGCACCTTTTCTCTGTTATTGTTTTCAATGTGGGCTTGTATAAAATAATTGGGGGCAAGTGGGTGTTCCTCCTGTACTCTGGTACAGTGTGTTTGTTTCAGGCTGTTATTTTATGATTTCATACACTTTGAGTTGGACTTTTTTTCTGAGCTCCACTATAACACATACTAAACCAGCAACATTTAAGGTTTAAGGAAGAGGAAGCTAATTCTTTGAAGAAATGCCTGCAAAATACAAAAGTATTCAGCTCCACCCAGAGCTACTTAATGTTTCTTTCTTTTGTCCATTTTGTTTTGTTTTTGTTTTTTTGTTTATCAGAACTGTCCCCCCCTTTTTTTTTTTTTTTTTTCTCAGGGGTCTT
>VUQI01032817.1:7937-31081 GCA_015106735.1 Paratilapia polleni | reverse complement strand
ATATTTTTTTTTTTTTTTTTTTTTTTTTTGGACAGCAGCCCTCAGTTTTAATAGGCTAAAAAGCCTCAATAATATTTCAGTGTTATTACAACTATTTAAAAGACCCCATCATTGCATTGCAGACAGAAATAAGTAAAAAGCAAGAAAGAGTGCTAATTTTTCTTCACACACATCTGTTCTACTTTTCTTAAAATGTAATGAGAATTTGCTGGTAGGACAGGCAAAGGGCAAACTAATAAATAAAGGAGGATGTCTGCAGTAACTTCCATTATACATGATACAAGGTATATGGAGATTACATGCATGCCAAATAACAAGCTGCGTTATAAATGATCCTCTCACTCTGCAACAAACTCCAGTGCACAGAAAACTATTGCTGCTGCTGTCAAATGTGTTTTTAATATATTCATCACATGCAGCTAACACAGTCATGTGCAGGTTCTTTTCCTTTGGTGCTTACCAGTCACAGTCTCAGTTATAATGAGGGACTTGTGAAAGAAAATGATGAATTCATACTCTGGATCAGTGTTCGTCTTTGCTCTTTGGTTGCAAAAACTGTGCTCTGTCTGACAAGCTGTCAGATAAATGATGTGTCAGTTTACACACAGATGACTTCATAGATAGTGATGAGTAATTTGATATATTGACGATGTCAGATTAAAATCAAATACAAGCACCATACAATTCAGTTTTATTTACAGTGGGTTCAGAAAGTATTCAGACCTCCTTCACTTTTTTCAATTTTGTTATGTTGCAGCCTGATGCTACAATTGTTTAAATTCATTTCTTTCTCATTGATCTACACTCAATACCCCAAAGTGACAGATTGAAAACAGAATTTTAGGATGTTTTGTAAATTTATTACAAAGAAAAAAACTGAAATATCACATTTACATAAGTATTCAGACCTTTTGCAAAAACACTTGAAATTTAGCTCAGGTGCCTCCCATTTCTCTTGATCATTGCTGAGATGTTGATTGGAGTCCACCCATGGTAAACTAAACTGACTGGACATGATTTAGAAAGACACACACCTCTCTATAGAAGGCCTCAAAGCTGACAGTGCAATGAATGAAAAATGAAAAATGAATTTAAATGAGCGTAGCGTCAGGCTGCAACATTACAAAATTGAAAAAGTGTGAAGGGGGTCTGAATACTTTCTGAACCCACTGTAGTTTCTCTTACCACTACTCGCAGCATCTTCATAATTCCATCACTAAATTCTGACTCTTTAACAGCTGCTTTGACCTCAATGCGGTATTGCCCCTCTTTTGTAGGAATGATGATGAAGGGTACAGATCGTATAGTTTTGGCCCCGACTTTAATCTCCTGACGATATCTCCCACGTTTAGAAGCTGCACTGCACACATGTTCCTCCTCAATCAGATCAACTTGCACCTGGAAAACAAGTCAAAGATTAGGTGGTTTCTTCAGGAATTTCAAACACTTTGTCACAACCAACAGAATATAAGTAATATTATTACTGTCTATGATCCAGTTCCAATACTGATTAACGAACAAGGAATTGAATAAGTACTGATTTCTGCATTATTTGGATAATTCACTGGATAGGTTCATGAAAATTATGGTGATTTGGGCTTGCTTGAATGACCCAGACTTACGGTTAAAAGATTGGGAAGGTGGTTGTAGATGACTGCCTCAATTTCTAGCTGCTCTCCACGAACAGCAGAGTAGGGTAGATTCAGATCAACAAAGAACTCTTTCCGAACAATGACCTCTAATGGATCACCCACACAGATACCTTCCCAAAAACAAAACAAGAAACAAAAGAAAAGAAAAAATAGAAAAGAAAAAAACAAAGAAACAAACATTGAAATGGGTCTAAAAAATAGCAAGACCATTCAGTGAACTATAGGTTGGCGGCTTGGTTTAGAGGCAAAACAAGACAGATTATATCACTCAGTCCTCACCGTGAGTTCTTGACAGACTAATACCAGTGAACTGCCAGGTTGTGATTGAGTCTTGCAAAGGAATATCTTTTGAAAGTGATGTTGTTTCACTGAAAAAAGAAGTGTCAACACTTTGAGAGGTGAAAGTCAATTATTATGTTTCAATTATATATTTCAGTTCACTAACCAGTTAGGTCTCTGCTCAGGGCAAGCAGGCAGTTTGATATCAGACCACAGCCAACTTTCAGGGAACTTGGTGCGTGAAACAATTTCATTGCTGTCCATGAAACTGCTGTCATCATCCTCACCTGAAGTTTTAAAATGTTAGCATTTTTATTGCTTTACAGTGATCAATACAACCATGTGTAACCACCTTCCATCCCTTGATCCTGTTTCTTACTGCGAGCCAGTTTGAGGCTGTGCTTCTCCTTCTCGGCTCTCCTTTTTTCCATCTCCTTGCAGCAGTGTAGGAAGGCCTCGACACAGGCTGGACGTTCAGATTCAGAGATGTACTCACTGCGCCTCTCACAGCTATATGAATTGGGGTTTTCCCGCATGCCATCCAAACAACAGTCACGTTGCAGTTCATCTTTATATTGACTCACTGTACAGAAAGCAGGATGTAGTGGAAAGACAAAATGTAAGACTCCTTCTTACCCTAAGCTTTTACAAATCTTTGATCACAGAGCTATGAAAGACTAATAACTGGAAATTTTAAAAAGTTTCAAAATGAAATTACATTTGGCTTTGATTATAATCTTGTTTCAGTGGTCATTTTTGTGACCACTGAAACAACATTATAATCAAAGCCAAAGGCTCTTTATTTTTAAAATAGAAAAAACAGTCAAAGAAATGTCTACATTGGCAACATTGCATGCAAGAATAGAACAAAAGTTTTAAATAGGGGAAATTAATAAAATAAATAAAAATATTTGTTTTAGCCAACATCACCTATCCATCTGTCCACATAAATAAACTAAACCGTAACTAATTTTGAATAAGCAAAGACAAAAATTAAGGGGGAAAAATGAATTGGAGTATAAAAATTGAGCAGCTAGTTGTAAAGCAAGATGGGATAGACTGGACTGTTATGTATAATTAATTAATGAAAACTGTATTAAGAAAAAAGAAAAAACTTACTTTTATCCTTCCATAAACATATAGCATGGGAAAGGCAAGTTTTAAAAAGTTAACAACACAAGGAGTCATTTGTAAAGCCTGAACTGTATGGCAGAAGATAATGTACTTGGTTGTTGATCTTACATAAGCTGGTTGTGACATTCATCATATCAGCTGCCCTTTTTCTCCTGCTGGGGGTCGGACATTTCAGCTCTGGAAATCAAACACAGACTAAGCTTTAACAGCAGCTGAGGGGATGGATTGAGATATGATACTAAAACCATATGATAAAAAAAAATTATATAATCAAAATGGGCATACAAAACAGAAAGGACCTTTACTCCTAGCAATAGTTAGCAGATAGTTCTGGTTTTAGGTTATTTGTTATAGAAAGACAAGCAAAAGTGGTTTCTGGGTGAAGTAATCCTGTAACATTTAGCCCCACTAGAGTCTGCTAGATGCTTACCCCTCAAAAAACCTTGAACGTCCATTAACTGAGTAATTTTTGTATATCAATCTCTATACACATTATTGCCACATTATTACTTTTCACAGAATTAAACACAGATATAAACAGTAGCAATATCATAATATTAACATTCATCTATTATTCACTTGAATTTTAACATGTATTAGTCCCCATCAGCACTGATCCCCATCGGTTCCTGAGACTTTTTGGCTTGTGAATGCCCCTCTATGTTCACAAGCTAACTGCTACATTTTTAGGTTTATCATTTTATTCTGGTCTTAACCTCCTGAGACCCAAGCTCTTGTTTGTGATGCATTTTTAATTTCTCCTAGCTATTTGTGATTAGTTCAACCTGATAAGCATATGAACTAATCTTCCTCTTTAAACAAGAAGTTGTTACTTTGTAATGTAGTTGTTACATACCTTTTTTTTTTTTTTTTAAGTATGTCCCCATATGGGGACAATGGGTTTATTTTACAGCATAACTCAATAAAGTCAACATTGCTTAACAAAATATAAAACACAATGGAGCAGGATGAAGTATGGTGCAGAAAAGCCAAAATATAATGTCCCCAAATGTGGACGCAAGGTCTCAGGAGGATAAAGTGTAAAGCAGGACTTTAGAGAATTTTCTGAACCAAAATAATAGAGATGCAGGCAGCAAAACAAAACCTCTCGACTTTACAGTCTATATATAGTATATATACAGATTACATAGATGCACTGGAAATTCACAACATATATAGGATGTGGTATAAGTAATGTAGGGTGCACTGCATTGCAATATTGCTAGAATAAATTACTTTATTTACAAGGTTGGTTTTATGTTCCTATAATGAGAGTTTACATACTGTACATAGTGTGCTTGAATGGCAGTCACTAAGTCAAAAGTCTGTATCAGCTTCACTAAATAGGTTATATTCCATGATGACAACATAAAAGCCTAAAGAGGGATGTGTTCAGGGAAGAGTTTGCTTGTTGGATGCGGGACTAAAGCAATAAAACTAAGTAGTGGTTACAACATACTTGTCTTAGCTTAACCCAGGAACAAACTTGCTGCTCAACTCTGAATTTTCTTTCTAGCTAGCAGAAGAAGGAATACAAGTGAAATTTGAGAATAAAGTACGGTCACCTTGTCTGAAAGGAGTCCCGGAAGCTGTGTTGGACTCAAACAGCAGCCCAGCATCATAAAATACACTCATACTGTCCTTCCCTCCACCTGGTGTGCAACCTGTGTCATACCTCTCCACCATGTCCCAAATCTGCAGGATAGGAGACATACACACAGAAAAAGGGAGAGTCCAAGGTTAGGGTTATGCTATGAGTGTGTTGGCAATTATTGCTAGGGTTTTAGGTTCATTCTTCCTACATATGTCCACATATTTAAATGTTCTTGAAAAAATGTGAGGCTTTAGCTCCTTTCAGTTATTTTGAAAGAAAAAAAAAAGATAAAGAATTTACCTTTTTCAGGGTTAGACGGTACTTATTGTTTAGGACATAGACGCCTTTGTCAACTGCAACCAGTCCAACTGTGGCCTCTGGATCACCTGTGATTTCCAGGCTAAATCTTTTGCGAGGCTCATAGAATTGAGAATTTCCTGCTGATGCAAGCTTCAGCTGAAGGAAGGACGAAAAGTATATCTGTACTTGTTAAACCAACTGGAAAGTGGGAAAAATACTAATAACTTAACCATTTCTGTACATTTTTTTCAACTTTTTTTTTGGATTTGGTGATCATTTTGGCTGTGTTACAGCTTGTGGCGTGAATTTTTGCAGGAAATTTTCTTTTTCATAAAAACTTTGAAATCCAATGTCTTTTACTCTTACATGTCATTTATACTCTCTGGACACATTTTGCACCCTCTGGACACCTTTGTGGCAAAAATGTACACGCACACAAAAACTGTTATTAAATCATCATACATCAATATATTTTTCTGATTTTTTTTTTTTTTTTGTATAAATCTCTTAAACAACTTAAGACTTGCTCAAAACTACCAAACATTCATTAATTTTCAGGATTTTAACCCTTTAAATGCCAGTTTAACTATTTTTAACTACTCAAGAACAAAAACAAAAACAACTGTTAGTGTGTATATGCACCTGGCTGCTTTCACAGCCAACGATAAAGATGCAGCTTGGCTGAGGAGTCATTTTATTAGTCAGCAGAGAAGGAGAAGGACCTGGAGCAAAGAGAAGGAGCAAAAATGAAATTTAGAAATGGTCATGCAGCCTTTATCTGCTAGCGAGCTGCAGGACTCATCTGAAGAAGACACAAGCTTCAAGGGGGAGTCCTCCACTTCTGTGAGTGCGTCTGACCCTTCCTCTGAAAGTGGAGAGGACACTGAAGATCCTGCCCATCCTAACAGTGAGTGGACAGCGAAGAACGGGCAAGTCTGGTCTCCATCTCATGCCGAGATGCTGCGCTACATTCAGGCACCCACCGGCATGATGCCAGGACCCATGAGATATGCCACATCAAGAATCCATGATGTGGTATCCTCTTTTGACCTTTTCTTCACTCCTGACATGATCCAGCTGATTTTGCAAATGACAGACCTACATGGGAGGTGTTCAGTGTCAGGATGGAGTGATGTGAATGCCTAAGAGATTCGAGGGTACATGGGACTTCTCATCCTGGCAGGTATGTACCGGTCCAAAGGGGAATCTACTCGCAGCTTGTGGGATGACCAGAGTGGGAGACCAGTCTTCAGGGCCACAATGTCCCACAAACGATTTCAAATGATAAGTGCCAGCCTCCGATTCGATGACCGACTCACCCGTCTTTCTCGACACAAGGACAACGACCTTTCTGCTCTTCGGAATATGTGGGACAAGTGGACACAGTGACTTCCACTCCTGTTCAGTGCAGGGGATGACATCTGTGTTGATGAGCAGCTCGTACCCTTCAGAGGCCGCTGCAAATTTCGGCAGTACATGCCCAGCAAGCCAGCAAAGTATGGGCTGAAATCTGGGCCACTGCAGACGTTGCCACATTGCATGCCTGGAGGTGCCAGGTATATACTGGAAAAGCCGCTGGTGGAGCTCTGGAGATGGGCCAGAGAAAGCGAGTCACCCTGGACATGACTGAGAGGCTCAAGGGTGTCACACTTGCCCAGGAGCCTCTGAGGAAGAAAATGGCCCTGGTAGGGACCATCAGGGCAAACAAGCCTGAGCTCCCTCCCATCCCTGGAAATGAACTGAACTAAACACACACATATACACACACACACACACACACACACACCCTCTCTCAATCCATTTATCTGTTTCTCTCAGACACACACGCATACATCACATATTTAAAGCCTGGATATTTCTGTTTCAAATTTGTTCATATTTCATATGTTGTGTTTTCTTTTGTGGTTGAAGTTTTCAAAGTTGTTGTAGTTTGAACAATAAATGTTCAAAGTGATGAATCAGTTGTTGATTTAAAAATTATTTTACACACACACACACACTCTCTTGGGGCTCCCTGGTAGTCACACGGCTCCATAATATAACTGGCAAAAATAGAAGAATTTCATGTATCGGCCTATAATGGGAAAACAGTTGAATCTGGTGGAATACAGTAAAAATGTCAAATATCACTACTTTTCTTCAAAATGAAATGCTGACATTATAGAATGCATGGTTTTATCCAGTAATGGCAATGCAATTAAAAAATGTGGTTTTAATGAAAGTCAATGGGGCATTTTTGGCCACGAAGGTGTCCAGAGGGAGTTTCTGGGACTACATAAAAAATACTAATCAAATCAATTTTGTTACCAATCTTTGACATTTCCAAGACTCTAATCACCACCAATGCCACATCTCCCTACTATTTATTATATGGAAAATAATAAATTTTTTGTGGGTTTTTTAATAGATAATTAATAATTCTAATAATTAAGCTGGTATTTAAAGGCTTAAAATCCTGAAAATGATTGAATATTTGATCTATTTGATCAGAGCTGAAGTTGATTAAGTGATTTATGAAAAAAAAAATCAGAAAAAAAATATTGATGTATGAGGATTTTATTGCAGATTTTTTGTGTGCGTGTACATTTTTGCCTCGAAGGTATCCAGAGGGTGCAAAATTTGAGGAGGGCACAAGGGTTAAACGGTGGTGTGTGGGTGTATAACTTGCCCACTTTAACTCTGCTACATCAGTATTATGTGTCTTACCGAACCCATGCAGGAGTCTTCTACATCCACCCAAACAGAGTCCGATACCACTTCATTATCATTTGGATGGTAGTAGGCAATGATGCGGAAAGATGGCAACAAGTCTTTGGTAACAGTGATGATTATGGATATCATTACTTGACCACTTGTCCTGTAACGGCCATATTTCACAAGCTGACCTCTGCTAAGGATCTAAGGACAAAGAATTGAACATCACTGTACTATGTACACATGCTGCAAGAAAATACACACTCATTAAGGTGCATAAACTTGTGCACAACACATAGGCAGAAAACATGTCTCACCAGGTATGTGATGTCATTCTGTACATTTTCCTGCCTGTTGAAGTGGAGATTGATTTTCATGTTTTGTCCTTGTTTTACCTCAGCTGTATCCACCCCTTTAGAAACATTAACAAAATCAGACTTTAGTAATATGTTTTTGGATATCACTACCTCTCTGATATTATTTCAGTATATACCTATGTGGATGTAATTGTTGCTTTGAGAGCTGTATGGGTGAGCAGTCATGGTGGCTGATGCTTGCCTTTCAGGTAAAAGACGAGGATCATCGGTCTTTACCTACAATAAAACACACACTTAAGCTTATAGTTACATAAAGTAACTAATTTCTCTTAGTAAATGTTTATGTGTTATTTAACATTCTTATATGACTCATATTATGATTTCACCCTGAAAACAGTTAATTTTTCCCACACAAAAATGTCTACTTGAGTCATGCTATGCATGAAACAAACAGATTAAAAACCATACAATACATAAACAGTCACTATAAGTGTTTCTTTTTATTTCTTTTCCTTATGGGAAAGTACATGAAAAGTTAAGTTCAGCCTGTATACAGAGGTTACATTCTTGAACCTCATACAGTACTACATTGTTTTATGTGCAAAGGTTCCATTTTATTATATCAGAAGTCAGTATGCAGTTACAGTGTAAATGTATACAGAGTGGTGATTATGGGGACAGTTAACCTCAAGGTTTCTTTAAAAACACGTTTTGATTTCTCCCTATGGGGATTTGCAGATTCTTACACATCAAATTAGCTTATCTAATAACTGACAGCCCAATAATAAAAGCACTACTAAGTATTAATACTTACTGTGATTTTCATTGGTTGAGGATTGCTCACTGTATTGATGGTAAGCCTTGCCATGCCATTAGCTGCAGTGAAGCCTCGCACATCATCTGCATCAATCACCAGTGGAACACCTTGTGCAGGAGTGCCATCAGGATTCAAAACTTCAATCTTCAATCAAAGAAACAAGCAAACAGTTTATTTTAAAAAAGGAAACTGATATTAAAAAGAAAAACAGAGGTCAGTTCTGTGTGAACTCTTTAGTTGCTGCAGATCTGAATAAAAAAAATATTAATGGGATCAAAAAAACGTGTGGATTTGATTTTTGTTTTCAGAATTGACATTTTAAGAGGAACTTTATCTTCTTCGTCTTCTTTCTGCTGCTCCCTTTAGGGGTCGCCACAGTGGATCATCTGCCTCCATCTCACCCTATCCCTAACATCCTCTTCTGTCCCACCAACCCTCTGCATGTCCTCCTTCACCACATCAATGAACCTCCTCGGAGGTCTTCCTCTTTTCCTCCTGCCTGGCAGCTCCATCTTCAACATCCTTTGTCCAATATATCCACTGTCCTCCTCTGTACATGTCCAAACCACCTCAGCCTTGCCTCTCTAACTTTGTCTCCAAACTGCTCAACCTGGACTATTCCTCTGATGTACTCATTTCTAATCCTGTCCATCTTGGTCACTCCCAGGATAGACAGGATTAGGAAATCTTAGCATTTTCAGCTCTGCCACCTCTAGCTCCACCTCCTGCCTTTTTATGCCACCATCTCCAAACCATACCTCATAACAGGTCTTACTACTGTCTTGTCAACCTTCCCTTTCACTCTTGCTGCTATTCTTCTGTCACAAATCTCCCCTGACAATCACCTTCACCCACTCCACCCTGCCTGCACTCTCTTCTTCACCTCTCTTGTGCACTGTCCATTACTTTGGATGGTTGACTCCAGGTATTTAAACTCATCCATCGTCACTCCCATTGCTCCTTGCAATTTCACCTTTCCACCTGTCTTCCTCTCATTCACACACATGTATTCTGTCTTGCTTCTACTGACTTTCATTCCTCCTTTCTCCAGTGCGTACCTCCACGGGTCACAATGTTGTCGGCAAACGTCATAGTCCATGGAGACTCCTGCCTGATCTCATCTGTCAACCTGCCCATCACCACTGCAAACTAGGAGGGGCTCAGAGCTGATCCCTGATGTAATCCCAGCCCAACTTTGAACCCATCTGTCACTCCAACTGCACACCTCACCACTGTCTCGCTGTCCTGCACCACCCTCACATACTTCTCTGCCTCCTTTGGCACCCTAGCATATGCTTTCTCTAGATCCACAAAGACACAGTGTAACTCCTTCTGACTTTCTCCATCAACACTCTTACAGCAAACATTGCATCTGGAAGCTTTATATCAGTTGAAAATAATTTTATCTGTGGAGAATCATACCCTAATCTGGGTAAGATTTTAATAGGAACATCAATAACTGATTGTGTGTGTGTGTGTATTCATATTTTCAGGATGCTATCCAGTGTAATTGCCTCATTTCAAAAGTTATGTATCTCAAACAAATTAACAATACATTTATTTTTACAAACATGCAAATATAGGTAATTAACATTACCGCAACATCAAAGGACATTCCTGGTTTGAAATATCTGGATGTTTTCTTGAAGTGGATGGTGTAAGGTGATGTGACAATCTGAATACCTGTTAGCTCTGCCTCTGCCATTTCACTTCCTGTACAAGCAGTTACATTAAATAAACACATTACATATGAGTACATTACCAAACCCAATGAAGACACAAAAGTAAAAATTTCAGAGATACCATAGTATATAAACCCATTTAATTATACAGGTTTTTAGTGCAGTATTTCAATAGCACTTCAGATGTCTTTAAAGATGTTGACTCTGAGTATATTAATATGCTAATATATTCATCTTGATTATTCTACAAATAAATAAAAATAAGTTATTTATAGCATATTAAGTACATTTAATAATATGCTATAAATGCTATGATCACAATAAATCAAAATACAATTACAGTCAAATTGTATAATTTTTTAATATTTTTATTATATATAGTTAATTACAGCTTTTTTTTTAAGATCTATCTATCTATCTATCTATCTATCTTTCTATCTATCTATATACATACATATATACATATAATACAGAGCATAATATATAATATAAAGTTGCCAGTATTTGCAACAGAATCAGAATAAGAATAACAAAAAATAAGTAATATTTTTATATATTTATATACCTAAAAATATTTTATGTAATATTTTTTATTGTATGTTAGTTTGTTCCTAAATGCACACATATATACATCATAAGCACTGCTTATATTCATGGAATATTTATTTTTGATATTTAAAAAAAACAAAAAAAATATAGATAGATAGATAGATATAATGTGGGGAACTTGATTGTTTGGAACTTGTTTTGAGACAAACTGTGATGAAGTAATTTTTTTTTCCAGATATATACCTATCGGCATTAGTTAATATTTACTAAAGCAAAAATATTTGTTTAAATACATAAATATAATAACTTGAAGAGGAATTTGGCTGAACAGCACATCTTAATACTCTTAATTAATATTAATTAGTTGTAATTAGTAATTATTTCAAATTTACATTGTCAAGTGTACTTAAGTGTAGTATGTTTTAAATACACTGCTCAAAGAATTAAGGGAACACTTGATCATCACAGTATAACACAAACTTCAGTTAATCTGTCCAGTTAGGAAGCATAAGCCACTGTGAATCAATTTCACCCATTTTGGTGCAAATGAAAGTGACAACAGGTGAACTGGAGAAGCAACAAGAAGACAACCCCAAAAAAGCGAATGGTTTTACAGGTGGTGGCCAGAGCCCATTGCTCTCTCCTCATCCATTCTGACTGATTTTCTCTAATATTGCTTTTTTCTAGTGTCCTTTTCACTATGGTAGTACGACACTTTACCTGCAGCTCATTTGGGTTGCGCAGGTAGTCCAGCTCCTCCAGGATGGTACATCCATACGTGCCTCCCAGCACAGTCTCAAGAGTGAGGTAGAGATACCAGGAAATGAGCTGCTACACGAAGAGAGCTGGACAGGGCTGTAGAAGGGTTTCAACCCAGCAGCAGGGCTGGTATCTTCTCCTCTGTGCAGGGAGAAACAGGAGGAGCACCGCCAGAGCCCTAGAAAATGACTTTGAGTGGGCTAATGTGCATGTTTCTGACCAAACTGTCAGAAACTCCATGAGGGTGGCATGAGGTCCCAGTGTACTTTAGTGGGACCTGTGCTCATAACCCAGCACCATGCAGCTTGATAGCCATTTGCCAGACAACACCAGAACTGGCAGGTCCGCCACTGGCACCCTGTTCTCTTCAGAGATGAACACACGTTAACACTGAGCACACGTGATAGACCTGAAAGTCTGGAGATACCGCAAATGTCGTCTTCTATTGTTCAATTTTGGTGAGAATTCTAGCCTCAGTTTCTTGTGTGGCACTTGTGTGGTCTTCTGCTGCTGTAGCCCATCTGCTTCAAGATTCGACGTGTTGTGGTTCAGAGATGCTCTTCTGCATACCTTGGTTGAAATTAGTGGTTACTTGAGTTATCGTTGCCTTCCTGTCAGCTCGAAGCAGTCTGGCCATTTTCCTCTGACCTCTGGCATCAACAAGGCATTTTTGCGGAGAGAGCTGCCACTCACTGGATATTTTCTCTTTTTTGGACCATTCTCTGTAAACCCTAGAGATGGTTGTGTGAGAATATCCCAGTAGATCAGTAGCTTCTGAAATACGCAGACCAGCCCGACTGGCATCAGCAACCATGCCTTGTTCAAATTCACTTAAATCACCTTTATTCCCCATTGTGATGCTCAGTTTGAACTTCAGCAGGTCATCATCTTGACCATGTCTCAATGACTAAATACACTGAGTTGCTACCATATGGTTGGCTGATTAGATATTTGCGTTAACAATCAGTTGAGCAGTTGTACCTAACAAAGTCTATTTCTTCTCACTCAGAGTATTTCAGTAGCACACCTATTTCCACACCTATTAAAACTTGTGTTAGTTATGTTAGATATAATACTACAATTAAGTGTAGATTCTGATATTTTTAACACACACACACAGACACACACGCACAATCTCATTCACCATTTCTTACCACTGTCTGTTAGCACATTGACAGCTGCAAATATAGAGCCCCCCACCAGGTCAGAGATGTTTTCAAAAGTCTGTGTGATTTGCTCTCTCTTCAGTGTGACTGTTCCTACACCGTTCTCAATCTAAAATGACATAACACACAAAATGTAAGTGCTTTAATTTATCTGGCTGCAAATTTTGCAGCTCAAACCCAAGCAGAAAACATTTGGATGAGTTTCAATGGATGTGTGCGAAAAAAAAAAAAGCGTGTTACAGAAAGACACAAACATAAGGATGAAGTGATGGCACACAACAATGATGGAGCAAAAGTGTGCATATGTACCGACACTCTCTGAAACGAGGCAGGAAGAGTCTTCTTTTGGTCCTGATGAGCAACCCCAAATAACCCAAAGGCTGACCCATCCACCTCTTCACCAAACAGATACCTAAAACCACAGGTAAGTAGTTTGTTAATTTTATGAAAAGCTAAAGCAGCTGACAAATGGGTATGATTAAAATATAAGCATCAAAAGACATTCTGGGATCTAAACATTAAGAACCTGCAAAATACTTTAAACAAGCACCCTCAAACTACAAAATCCACAAAGCAAAAAACTTTACGTACGTAGCTTTGATGTTGATGGTTAGATCATCACTGTCCACATAGAAGAAGGGACTTTCATGTGTTAGTTTCACCTCAAAATTGGGCAGCACTGAAAAATAGATTACATTTTACTGTATGCCCAAAACAAGGTAAAAGGACAGTAAAAGTATTAATGTACTGGATATATATAGGTATACAAGGTGGATGTAGTATCTGGGTCTGAAAAGCAAAGCCAGTGCTGTGTTCTTTTTAATGGCCAGCAGGGGGCATCTCCTCTGGTTAAAAAATAAATAAAAAAGTCTGGTTGTGTGAGTCTATGAGCAAACGGGCCTCGGCTTCCTTGACCTCAGTAAACACCTTCCTGGTAAATTTATGGTCTCAAAGTGCCATGAGATGATATTGAAGATTGGCGCTGAACTGAACTGATTGGTAGTTTCAGGTCTTATTGGACACAGCATGATGTTTATTTTGTAAATTATTCTCCATATTAATGATTAAACAGGGTGTGCCACAGATCCACTCTCACAGTCAGATCCACGCTGTGCTCATAATTTAAAAAAGCTAAGATGGTGACAGTGAAAACGCTTAGTTCGAGACTTCAAAAACAGGACTTCACAAATCAGTGGGTGGCGTCTTTTAAATACAGTCTATGATAAAGAGACCCCTGCTCTAACTCACCGTAGTCCTTGACCTCAAACTCTGCAGAATAGCTCAACTGTGGTTTGCTGGGGAATCTTGCCGTCACTTTCCACAGTCCAGTGCTTTGAATAGACACAGATACACAGAGTGAGACCAAAATGTAAAGGATGTCTTTATTTACAGTAGGCATTTTTCAGTGGATAACACTCCATAAAATGTAGCCAACATGAGTGGTCTGTATCCCCATCTTTTTTTGGTTTTCTCAGTTCCCTTAACTTAACTTAACTATAACAAGGCTAATTTTGTGGTGAAAACATCAGACAAAAATGTCTTGAGGGGTTATTAAATGCATTGCATGCAATCACTAGAATTATACTGTAATGTTCAGTGAACTCTTGTACCATCATCCACCTGTAACGTCAAATAAGTTTCTAACTGCTCTGTTTACTTCTTTGGTGCAGTATACCCCTTTCTCACATTATATATCTAGGAAATGTAAGTGGATCAGCTGCCTGCAAAACTCAAGACATTCCCAACAACAAATAATGCCATAATTAACAGATGGCAAATATGCTTAACATTGCTTGTAAACATCAGCATTTTAACATGTGCATGTTAGCACTTATTTATCTAAAAGCATCATATTTAAAAGTAACATACAAAAAGACAACAACAGTTACAAAAACATGAAATAAAAAAAAAAATCACCTGACAATTTCAGTAAGTTGAAAATGGCCAGAGTGGATCCCTGATTTCAAAGAGACGGTATCCAGTGGGAAAATGATACCTTGAGGGTTCTTAAAAAAATTTAAAAAAAGGAGTTTCATACATTTTTTCCCCCAAAAAACCTGGTAAATACTTTTTTACTCAAATGATTATAATTTCTCTACAATTTGTTAGTTTGATCATCCTCTTGATTGACACTTGTTATCTCTTCTCTATATAGTCAAATCCCAGTCTCTCTGCCAGTCAGTCAGTTTACTGCTTGGTGCAGACTGATGATAGTGGTTTAGCCTCTATGAAAAATGGCAGCTTGACTTCATCTAAAAAATAAGTTCTACAATATCATAGTTCTTGTTAGATAAAAGATTAAAAACAATACCACAAACTGAATGGCAACAGAAGCATCACTGAGGGTGTAGTTATCCCTCTCCACAGGCTCCATGTTAGGGGTCAATGCAAATACCCTGTAATGAACTGAAAGAAAAGTTATTCATTTCTACATTTAGCCCTGTTACTGTTTGACTTTTTCAGCTGCATCAAACAGTGATGGGTTTAATGCATTACAAAGTAACAAAGCTACAAAAAATCAATTACTGTAATCATATTACATTTTTCTGTAATGCAGTACTAAATCCAGTAATTACATTTGAGTCACAAATTTATTGTTACTTGGGTTACAAAGGTTCCTCAATTATCTGCACAAAGGACCGAAAGAAAAACAAGATCAAACATTCCTTTTTTCCCCTGCACACTTGCTAAAATCAGCTGAATTCAATTGTATGCAGGGAGTGGGAAAATGGTGGAGTGGTCTACAGCTTTGGAGGAGTGGAGATGTGGATATTACGTTTATTTTTTAAAAATAAAGGCCAAGAACTTGACAGTAAAGCACAAACTGCCAACTTCTGCTAACACACAACACTTGCAAAGACAGCATGCTAACACAACACTAGTAGTAATGCACACACAGTGATGTTAAAGCTGAGCATATACTGACCCCAGCCAAGTAGCCAGAGCCTGATCTTCAAAGGGTAACAAAAGCAGTGATGAGCAGTCACTGTAGTCTCTATTTCAACCTGTTTCTATAGTAGAATCACTGTATAGTGCTCTGTGTTAATACTTAAACACTAACAGAAAGATCTTGTGTATGTCCTCATACACAAGGATTTGTGTCGGCATGTGAGACTGTAGCCTATTTATGTGACAATGCATCTCAGGCCATGTTATGGGGTAATGCAAAGTAGTGTAACAAATTTCTCCACGCAGTAATTAGATAATGCAATTACTTTATTAAGAAAGTAATGTTATACATTACTTTTTTTGAGTAACAACCCCAACGCAGAAGTTCATTGGGCATATTTTTCAGTGCTACATGGACAGCATGGGTCTGTGTTTCTGATGGCAACAGTAGGCTACTGAACTCACCTTTGCTGTTGGGTGTGTAGAGGGTCTTGTCCGTCTGGATGAAGATGTAGCCAGAGTGGAAGGACACAAGGACGACTTTCTCCAGTTTCACGCCAGGGAACTCAGCTTGGAGGTAAACATATTGCTTCTTGTCTGGATCCCTACCGAAGTCTTCAGTGGGGACCTTAGACCAGTGTGAAGAAACAGCGCAGTGCAGTTTGTGTGGAGGTGAAAGTGGTACAGTCACTTATGGAAAGTAATCAGACCCCTTTACTTTTTGCACACTTTATAGTTTTGCAAATGTAATTTTGAATGACTGATTTTTCCCATCAATCTATAAACTTGGTAAGCTACAATGAAAACTTTAAAAAGTTTTTTTTTTTCATTTATTTACTTTGCTAATTTGTTAAAAATTAAAAGGTGACATGTCAAATTTTGAAAGCATTCAGGCTCTTAATGCTTTAAATCATCTTGGGTAAATCTCTTTGCAAACCTGGATTTGGGCAGTTAGCCTAGATGAGAAGATTTGTAAACTGCTGTCTACAGGTCTCTCCACAGATTGTATGTAGTTTAAAAGTGGACTTAAACTGCTTATCATCAGCCAAATCTCAGGTAGATGCACTCCAAAGCAGGTTTTCTCCAAGACTCTGTATTTGGCAGCATTTATCCTTCCCTCAGTTCTGACAAATCCTCCTGTCCTTGCTTCAGATCTCCACCAAAACACAATGCAGCCACCATCATACTTCACTGTAGGCATGGTATTAGCCACATGATAAACAGTGTTCAGTTTTTGATTCATCAGATATTTGCTCTTGTGCGCCGAGTCCTTAAAATGCAGTTTGGCAAACTCTGGTTGGCTCTTTGTATGCCTGTTCCTAAAAACAGCTTCCATCCACTCACTCTATCATGAGGGCCTGATTTATGGGGTGACGCAGGGTTTTTACTTTGACAGGTTCTCCCATCTTTGCAGAGGACTTTCTAAACCTCTGTTAGAGTGATCATTGGGTTCATGTTCACCTCCCTGACCTACTTTGTTTGGGTACTCTGTGTGGCTGGATGGTCAACTCTATAAAGAGTCTGGCTGGTTTAAAACTTGTTAATTTCACAATTATTGAGCCCACTGCTCCTGGCAACAGGTAAAGTTTTAGTAATGGTTATATAAACTTGCCTTGATCTTTTTCTCACCACTGTTTTGGTTTTGTTTTTGTCTGACCTATAAATGTGAACTCTGGGGTCTTAAATATATGCATTTTACAATTTTACATCCAGTCCCTTCAGTCTGTGAGAGTGGACACATTTCAGTCATTTATCTGACCACAATTTGGAGTGCCAAAGCAAAAGGTCTGAATTAAAAAATATGTCTTTAATAAAATTGTTAATTGAGTAATTGGGTTATTGAGTGTAGAATGATGGGGAAAAGCCAGCTTGATTAGTTCTAAACTAATTTTATAACACAAAACAAGTTTGAAAAAAGTAAGGGGGTTTAACTATACAGTAATGGTGTACTTATACTAAACTTAAACTTAAGATCTTGCTCTTTTTCTTGTTGGCTGTGAGTATACAAAAATTGAGGGTTGATGGATCTGAACAAGACTTAATTAGCAATGAAACCAGTTAACAGTAACACATATTTCCATATTTCTACATTACCTTAATTTGTCCAAAGGTCTGAAATTTGTTTACACTGGTGAGGTTCACAGATGTGAATACAAGCCTTTTGGATTTGGTCGGATAGCTCATTACACTAATTTCAACCATGAAATCACTTTCATCAGTGCAGTCTTGACACTCCACAAAGATGTTTTCTGTTGTTCCCACCCGCAACAAGTTGGGGGCAGACATCACCTTCCTATGCAGCAGTGGTGAGATAGAGAGATGAAGAAAGAACCACACCGTTGTTTATCACTGACAAATATAACAGTTTACTTTTATTTGTTTTTTTCCCCAGTGGCTGATGGGAAGTTCTGGTTTACACAATTTATTGGATTGTCTTCTGCTTCAACCTGGACTTTAGACATAATGTGTGATCCATTGATTATCTTGACTAAGATCCAGTACTAAATCAATACAATATTTCATCATTGTTCCTGGCATTATTTACTGTGGTTCATTCACTGAGTTACCTAAAAAAAAACAAAAAGAAAACAACAGAAAAACCATTTAGGCCTAGTTACTTTCAACAGTATGCTGATTTAAGCAACAGCAAGTGCTAAAAGGACTCCTCATTGCGGAAATAACAGATTAAAAGCAGTTTTTGAGAATCTTTAACCATATCGGATTAATTGGAAAAGCAGGTAATCCCTTGTCTGCAATCCCTTTGTCTTTAGTTTTTCTCAATTATTTTTGTTGAGGTGTAAAACTGAACTATAACATTAAAGCAGCATCTAAAAATTAAATAAATAAATGAATTTGTTCAAATACCAGAATTAAATTTCCATTTCTTGTTAACGACATGGCGTATGATATAACACTCTGACACTGTGTTTCTGTCTGAGGGGTGCAGACCCTACATTTGATATCGTGCTATGCAAACGACAACCAGTAACAGTAATGTAAAATACAGTAAATTAAAGCTGTTATTGTAAAGACAAACATTTCCAAACCACAAACTCTTGTAAACTTTGGACCTTGAACCCTACTTACATTGGAGATCCATCAGTCGGAGAAATTAAGGATACAAAAGCCAGTGAGGCTAACAGCCAAAGCTGCGTCCTGTATGTCCCCCTGCCCGATCCCATATCTGCTCTTACCATACTGCTCAGCAGCATTTTTATCAATGTAACACCCTCCTTCTGCACTTTGACTGACCCAGTACAATCTCATCCAATTAATTTCTCATGATTAAGTGTATGACAGCTGGCCCAGAAGTCACCTGGATAATTCATGACTTCGTGAATTCATTACTTCTTAAGAGATATGCTCAGAATGTACAAAACACCATGATCAGTTCCCTCCATGTAATCAGTGTTTGCATAACATGGCCCAGGCAATGCAATGTTTCAGGAATTTGGAAACTCCTTCACAGAACAATAATCTTGTTCAGATACAAGAAGGTCAGGGATGCAGGTACATTTTCCAATCTCGGAATATTGAGGCAACAGGGCAATCACAATACTGATTACTGGTTGGCTTGAAAATGAGCTACTCCAGTCTCAGACATCATCTAATTGATAACTGATACAGTATGACTATTTTCCACAAAACAAGACAGTCAAGGACTTTGTACCAAATGAACGCTCTAAAAAAACACTGAATTATTTGTCAGATTGTACATTTCCCTTTGTCTAGCAGTCCCTGATTGTCCCTTTTGAATATCACACCCCTACACTGGATGCAAAACTTCTACAGGGCTCTCTATATTGTTTTCTATAATTTTGTTCAACATTTCATGCACAAGGAGTCAAGGTTCGACATAACCAACGGTCCGATGGCCCTGGTCCAGTAAAAGAGAATGTCGGGCCCATTGATTGGCCAGCTGCTGGGATCAGTGGAATCGGTGAGCCCGGGTGGAGAGAAAAAGAAAGTTTTCATAGGACTGTATGCAGTCCTGGGAATCAGCCCATAAAAATCTAAAAACCTTACCTTTAAATCATATTTAAGTTGAAGTTATCTTCTCAGACATACACAGAAGTCTTGTTTTGACTATTTACACTGTCCGCTCTGCAATTTCACCACTGTCTTAAAACTTGGACAGAGAGCAAACATCAACTTGTGTTTCAAACTGACCCAAATTTCACATGGAGGATCATCACTGCTGGCGAGAGCTGCGTCTCCAGCTTCAAACAAGCAGTTTCCAGTGCAATACGCTTCACTCTAGTTAAATTTATATAATGCCAGTTCATAACAACAGTTTTTTCAAGGTGCTTTGCATTGTAAGGTAAAGACATGCAGAGTGATCTAAAAGTTGCAGCTGTGCTGAACATGGTCCAGAGGTACACGAAAATGATATTGAACGGGGAAATTCAAATCAGGTGAAGTTTTTATTTTAATAGGCCCATTCCCACAAGCTGATGAAAAAATTAACACCCTTACACCCTGGCCCAAGTGGACCCTTGCATCCTCACATATGAGGAATGTATAACACTAACATAAGAGAGCTGCAAACCAGGCAGGACACATTTTGTGGTCAATCACCCATAGCTAAACAGAAATTACCAAGCCTGTGTGAGTTGGGATAGATCCTCGACTCCAGTGGTCAGTTGTTAGACAATTAATTCTTGAACATTTCTTTACATTTTCATTGTTTTATGTAACATTTAGAAATGTTGCCTGGGTAATGTGAGCACTTTTGTATAGTGTGTGAATATTTGCAGTGTAATTTGGCTAGGAGTGACAGAGAACTGTTATCAGTTGCATTGAATCACTTAACATTCACTAGATCACAGGTGAGGCTGCGTTTTAGCCTCATGCTAAATAAGCACATTTTCAGAAACTAGAAGATTTCACCTTTAGAAAGCCTAGATTGTATTAAGTAGAAATCATCTTATCAGCCAATGTTAGTTTTTGCTCTCAGATCTCTCAGTAGATCAAACACCAACACTCTTGTGCAATTATCATCTCAGTATTTCTCTCTTTAATTATTTTTTGCTATGCATTATCTTTTTGTTTTAGGTATGCTTTTTTTATGCTGCTCTTTGCTGCTGTAACACTCCGCCGCTGTAGGTCTAATAAACGATTATCTTATTACAGGATATCAATATTTAATTTTTATTTAAATATCAAGGTTATTGTCAATATTATATCATAATGACCCTAATCCTGATTTAAACCAAAAAAATAAAATAAATAAATAATTGGATGATTCACTGGGCTTTAATACATGTGTTGTCACTTTGAATTTGTTATCCAGTAAGGGTGGGTGGCAAACTACACAACTCATTGCATGAGTGCATCTGCATGAATAGGAGATGTTTAATACCAATAGGTAACACCTCGCACAAAATTTATCACGCCAGCATCTAAACAGTTGAAGGTGATATTTTTAAATGTGTTTTTTTCACTTTATTGTTTTATCCTATGAGACACTCTGAAGGTGTCCCCCTCCCCCAAATTTCCACACAGAGATCATGTTCCATACTGACCTTTATTTCACTCAAATTCAACTTTTAGTTAGACACATGCACATTTTAATTAACAGTTGTGTTGCAATATTAGGACTTCTGCATCTCATATCAGAATTGTAAGGTGAATTAAAAACAAAAAAGCAGTATTTTATTAGTTCTCAGTTTTACTTCCTTGGACATCCATGGATGTTGTACACCTTGACCAGGTCTTCTATTCCCAAACAGGTTGACCAGTATAGCGAAGTCTGGCACTCGGCAGGTGTGGGCCAGTACTCGATCCAAGTTCTCTCACCAAGCACATACTGGTATCTGAGCAAAGTGGGGGAAAAAAAACAAAAGAACAACAAAAAACACACATTGGGTCTTTACACAGGCAAGTATTAAAAAAACAATCATATGAAGTACTGTAAGAGTTTGTCTTCCTGCATCACAAAGAAACGCTGTGCAATCAAAACTCTATATTGCTTAACACCATGAGCTGCAATGCTTATTTGTTTGATATTTATTTCATACAGTGCATAGGTGAAAGGAGTGGTGCAAATTGGTTTTAGTTTCATTCAAATAAGCCTGTACAAACTGGGAAACTGAAACTGGGTCTGAGATATTATGCTGACAGTAGAGTTGTGAAAACCAGATCTGTTTAAAGAGGAAAGCCACTACAGACAAAGAAGTGATTCTTTTAAAGGGAAAGCTTTATAAACTTAGCACAAAAAGTAAGGAAATTTGTGCTTGGTCGGTTATTTCTTTGTTGTATCAATGCTTCTTGGGAATAAATCTTATACCTGTTTATTTCACTTTAAATGGTGCCACATTTGTAAGGAAAATGCATTTGTGGGTTGAGCAGCAGAGTTGAGTATGTGGGTTGCACCCATGAAGAACTTGCCAAATCTTCTCTGCCAGTGCCAAACAACTTATTCTGCTATTGAGTCTTGTTTTGAGCTTCTGGTACCCCAGGTGGTGACAATCAGGTCGCTGATTGGTGCCTGATTAGCAGCACCTATGAGCATGGACCCTGCTACAGCAGTCAGTTGGTGTCTGCTCCAAGCATGCCACATTTGACTGATCTGGATAGGGCCTGTGCCATAGGGCAACTTCAAGCTGGTGTTCCTCAAGACCAAGTTTCAAGATTATTTGGAGTGAGCCCTAGTACCATCTCCAAATTGAAGGCCATTTGCACTGGTGTTGGTAGCATGTGCACTGGAACCTGAACATGTGGAGGAACGTTATGTTCAACGATGAGTCCAGATTCTGCCTACAGGGTAGGGTCAAAGTGTGGAGAAGACGAGGAGAATGCTATGCTGATTGCTGCACCGACAGGTTAACAGCTTTTGGTGGAGGCAGTGTGATGGTGTGGGGCGGCATCTCCCTCACTGGAAAAACAAGGCTTGTCATTATTGTAGGCAATCTCAATGCAGAGAGATATCGAGATGAGATTCTGCAACCAGTGGCAATCCCATATCTCTGCAGTCTGGGACCAAACTCTATCCTCCAAGATGATAACGCTTGCCCACACAGAGTGGGATGGAATGGCCTGCCTGCAGTCCTGACCTCAACCCCATTGAAAACTTGTGGGATCAGCTTGGGTGTGCTGTTCATGCCAGAGTGACCAACACAACCACAGGCTGACTTGCGACAAATGCTGTTTGAAGAATGGGATACCATCCCACAGCAATGTGTGACCAAGCTGGTGACCAGCATGAGGAGGAGGTGCCAGGCTGTGTATGGTTCTTCCACATGCTACTGAGGCCCCTGTTTGTTAAATTAATAAATTGTTGAATTGCCAGTATGTCTTGTTTTTTCAGACT